>CAWVNO010002912.1:62500-115000 GCA_963930645.1 Salticus scenicus | reverse complement strand
TACAACATAACAGAAAAAATCATCGTAAAGATTCTTCTGCTTACGTATGTACAAAATGCAATGAACGAAATACTCTCAACTTAGACAGTGAAAATATGAACTTAACGAATTTTTTGAATAATTTGAATACTGCTTTTTTAACCAACACCTATTCTTTAGCCAAAAGCTTTCATGATGAAAATAACAATACGTATTTTTTAATATTTTTAAATAATGAAAATATGAATACCGAACGCATAACACAAAATATTGACTCACCAACCAACAACTTTGAGAGTGTAAATGCGAACTTAACGAATTTTTTAGATAATCAAAATAATGTTTTCGGTTCATCAACCAGTGAAAATGTGATCTTATCAAATGTTTTGGATAATAATGAAAATGCATACAACGTTTTACCCACTGCTAATGGAAATATGAATACTGAATGTTTGACACAAAGTAATATTTATGACTCACCAACGAACAACTTTGAGAATATAAATGTGGACTTTACGAATTTTAATGTAGAGTGTATGAGTAATCAAAATAATTTTTCACCGGTGAGTGTTGATAACGACTTGTTGACATTTTTGGATAATTTTAATGTAGAATGTATAACTCAATGTAACCTTAACGATTCAACAACAATTTAGATTTTTATGAACCTGTTTTTATATTGATAATAATAATGTAAAATAAATTATTTTAATCAAAAATTGTGTTTTTATTATGAAATTACTTTCTACACATCATTTTATATTACAATAGATACGTTAAGTCACGAAAAAAATCTTAACATGTGTAAATATATTTTTGCTTTCTTATTAACTAAATCGTTTAATACAATAAGACTTGGTGATTTTAATTCGTTTTAAAGAAATTCTCCCCCAACAAATTGGAATGGAACGAAGTGACTTATAAAAACCGTAAAATAAAGAACTCTAATATTGCTGATTTATTAAATATTTTCTACGAATAAGAAAGTGCCTTACAATGCACAGGGCGAATTGTTGCAAGCTCTTAATGATATGTCTAAAACCTTTATTAAAAACAAATTTTTGTTATCTTCTGTACCCAAATGTAGCCCCACCTATTGGTTAAATTTTTAATATAAAACACTGGTCTCTTTATTTATGTTTAAATAAATGATATAAAAACTGGACTTACCTCAACACGGTTGTTAATTTGCGTCCTTCTCTTCTACTCGCACGGTGTGAAATGAGCGATAACGCTATTTCTTATCAAGATCACGTGGTAAGCTTTCTTATCTACTATGTCACGTGACATTGTCTAGTATGACGTAGTAAGCTACCTACGTCACATGACATTGTCTACTATGACGTATCTAGCACGTATCTACTACGTCACGTATACTACATTAGTGTAGGGTTTGTGTTTAGCTTACTACGTCATAGTAGACAATGTCATGTGACGTAGGTAGCTTACTACGTCATACTAGACAATGTCACGTGACATAGTAGATAAGAAAGCTTACCACGTGATCTTGATAAGAAATAGCGTTATCGCTCATTTCACACCGTGCGAGTAGAAGAGAAGGACGCAAATTAACAACCGTGTTGAGGTAAGTCCAGTTTTTATATCATTTATTTAAACATAAATAAAGAGACCAGTGTTTTATATTAAAAATTTAACCAATAGGTGGGGCTACATTTGGGTACAGAAGATAACAAAAATTTGTTTTTAATAAAGGTTTTAGACATATCATTAAGAGCTTGCAACAATTCGCCCTGTGCATTGTAAGGCACTTTCTTATTCGTAGAAAATATTTAATAAATCAGCAATATTAGAGTTCTTTATTTTACGGTTTTTATAAGTCACTTCGTTCCATTCCAATTTGTTGGGGGAGAATTTCTTTAAAACGAATTAAAATCACCAAGTCTTATTGTATTAAACGATTTAGTTAATAAGAAAGCAAAAATATATTTACACATGTTAAGATTTTTTTCGTGACTTAACGTATCTATTGTAATATAAAATGATGTGTAGAAAGTAATTTCATAATAAAAACACAATTTTTGATTAAAATAATTTATTTTACATTATTATTATCAATATAAAAACAGGTTCATAAAAATCTAAATTGTTGTTGAATCGTTAAGGTTACATTGAGTTATACATTCTACATTAAAATTATCCAAAAATGTCAACAAGTCGTTATCAACACTCACCGGTGAAAAATTATTTTGATTACTCATACACTCTACATTAAAATTCGTAAAGTCCACATTTATATTCTCAAAGTTGTTCGTTGGTGAGTCATAAATATTACTTTGTGTCAAACATTCAGTATTCATATTTCCATTAGCAGTGGGTAAAACGTTGTATGCATTTTCATTATTATCCAAAACATTTGATAAGATCACATTTTCACTGGTTGATGAACCGAAAACATTATTTTGATTATCTAAAAAATTCGTTAAGTTCGCATTTACACTCTCAAAGTTGTTGGTTGGTGAGTCAATATTTTGTGTTATGCGTTCGGTATTCATATTTTCATTATTTAAAAATATTAAAAAATACGTATTGTTATTTTCATCATGAAAGCTTTTGGCTAAAGAATAGGTGTTGGTTAAAAAAGCAGTATTCAAATTATTCAAAAAATTCGTTAAGTTCATATTTTCACTGTCTAAGTTGAGAGTATTTCGTTCATTGCATTTTGTACATACGTAAGCAGAAGAATCTTTACGATGATTTTTTCTGTTATGTTGTAATAATTCATACTTATATCGAAAACTTTCGTTGCATTCTACACATAGATATTCAGGTAAAACCTTTCGATGTAGCATTTTTTTATGATTCAATAAATCTTGTTTAGTCCTAAACACTTCACTACATTCATCACAACTGTGATTATGCAAAGTCTTTTTATGAATTTTTGCATTATGCTTTAAAAAATCCCGTTTACGACTAAAATTTTCCATGCAGTATTCACACCCATATCCTATGCGAGGTTTTTCATGAGTTTTTAAGTGTCTTTTATAACCGTACGATCTCCTAAATGCTTTCTTACATATATCGCAAATAAAGGGCTTTGCATCCTTAAAGTGTAAAGTGTCATTATACTTTAAACGATTAGACAACTTCTGATCTTCAAAACATGATGAAGAGGGTTGTTGATGAACAGAAACTTGTACTTCCTCAGATAGATCCATTATAAAATTAATCAAAGTAAAACTTTAAAAATGCTATATGAAAACTGAACCACGAAAACAAGTCAGCAACTGATTAAATTTTCCTCTGAGACTGAATTTATACTCTATGTTTAATGCCAAATCAGTATTTATTGCCAAATACATTTAAAAAAAATCTCGCCAAATCTTAGCAGATATGTTATTTTAATAGCCAAATCTTGAAAAATATTCTAGTTTATCCTCAAATACATTAAAAATTTTCGCTAAAAGAATTCTAAATCTTGTCAAATATGATACTTTAATGGTTAAATCATATAAAGTATTTCAGTTTATCAACGTGCTAAAACAGATAATTTGTTCATCCTAATTCCATATATGCAGTATATCTGATAAGTTAGTTTAAGATATGCAGTAAAGTTAAACTTTTAAGTAGGTTAGTATTTCCGTAGACTATATGTGAAATGGTTAATGCTAAAATTGCAAAGTTTGTGATTTTTTGATGCAATCTCTAAAATTGGTAAGATTATATTTACTATAAAATAACAATTTATATATGTAATAACATTTTTCGTTTTTATAAAATATATAGTTAAAAAAAAAAAAAAAAAAAACATATTACTTAGTTAAAATAAATATAAAACATTTCTATTTAAATACCTCTACATTAATATAAGTGAATTTATAAATAATGTTTATAGTTCAAACTTTTCTTAAAATTTTAGACTTCAAAATTTTTGTATGAAATAAATAATTTAAAATACAATTTTTATACACATACTTTTATTTTTTCAAATTATAAGATTTTTACATATATCATTTTTATACAATCGTTTTTGTAACAAAGTTTCCACTTTTTAAAATTTCAATCTTTAAAAACTTTCATATCAGGTAATAAACTAAAAAAATGTAATTTTTATATAAGTATTTTTACATATATCATTTTTATACAATCGTTTTTGTAACAATGTTTTCATTTTTTAAAAATTTTTATAAAATTTCAGTCTTTAAAATCTTTCATATCAGGTAATAAACTGAAAAAAATATATATATAATTTTTATATAAGTATTTTTACAGACATCGTTCTTACACAATCGTTTTTGTGACAAAGTTTTTGTTAGCTTACAATCATTTTTAAGATTCAACCAATATTTAGTAAAAGGGTCGATATTTTGCCATACAAAGTTCTAATTTGATAATTTCTGATAATATCCAACCAGATCCTCGTTGATTAAATTCATCAAAACTTTTTATCATCTTGTTAAAACCCCTTTCAAGATCACTATCCAAATCACTTGATAAAAGAGCTATTATAGTTTTTGATCTAAAATTTGGTGAAATATACTCTTCTTCTCCAACTGATGAGGTACGTCTAAGGATAACTTTTGCGTTTGTGTACCATTTAAATGCTTTTTTCTCATTTAATTGAAAGTTTAATTCGTTTAAAATGTCAGTTCTTAAATTATTAAAAAATGACAACAAATCCATATCATTGTTTTTATTATCGAATGTGGTGATTGTAAAAAAAGTATTAAGAGCATTTTTTCTTTTAAAATGTATAGTTTTCTCCTTAAGCAAATCTCGGTCAGACTTCATCGTTTGCTTTAATGCACCTTGCGATGAGGGTTTTCGATGATTTTCTTTAACATGCTCTAATAATTTATATTTCTTACTAAATGTTTCTGCACATTCATTACAGGAATGTACTGGCAGAGGTTTTCGATGATTTCTTCTAACATGTTTCAATAATTTATATTTCTGTCTAAATGTTTCTGCACATTGACCGCATGGATGTTCTAACAAAGGTTTTCGATGGTTTTTTCTAATATGCAGCAGCAACTGATATTTATGATTAAAGGATTCGCTACATTGTTCACATCTGTATTCTATGGGTGTCTTTTCATGAATTTTTAAATGTCTCTTTAACTTATCTGATCTGGTAAATGCTTTCTGGCATACATTGCAAATAAAAGATTTTTCATTCAGATGAATTTTTATATGACGAGCCAAATCCCATTTTCGTTTAAATACCATACTGCAAGAAACACAGCTAAAAGTTTTTGGTACTTTTTTAGTATCCAAGCTTAATGACAACTCATTTGAAATAGGTGTTTCTTCAGGTAAATCCATCTCTCACTACAAAGTACGGTGTTACACAGAATCCAAGTTACAAAATTAAACGTGCGCGCTCCTCAAAAATACAGCAGCAACTGACAAAAATTTCTTTGCAACTGCATTTATACTGTAGGATTACCATCAAATTTGTAATTATCGGCGAAATCACGCCAAATATAATCTAAATTCGTACACTAGGAAAGCACCCAAATTTTTTATAACCTTGTTAATCTCGCCAAATATGTATCATTTTAATACCCAAACCTTTTAATGTAATCGAGTTTATCAACATGTTAAAACAAATAATTTGCGCATCACAGATTTTAAAGCTTGTAGACTATTCGTTTGAAGTTTTTCATGGTTTTTTCCGAAACTTGTATACTAAAATCACTTAATTTTACAATTATTAAAAATCCATGCTTCTGATTGGATCACGTGACCATAAAAGAAGCCAGCATGTTCAATACTAGTGCATCTATTTCTATCTTAAACAGAGTGTATTCCTGTGGTTAAAATCGCTTGAAAACTACTATCCCCCGAGAAAATTTTGTATCACAAAAAGTACTATATACACATAAAATATAACTAAGTAAGTATTAAACCTTAATGTACTTCAACATTTTTGCAATATTTATAAGTATTATTCATTTAAAAAGTTACATAACATCGCAAAAAGTACTATATATCCACATAAAATATATCTAAGCAAGTATTAAACCTTAATGTACTTCAACATTTTTGCATCATTTATAATTATCGTTCACCTAATAAGTCACATATCATCACAAAAAGTACTATATAAATTCATAAAATATAACTATGCAGCTATTAAACCTTAATGTACTTCAACATTTTTATATCATTTATAAATATTGTACATCTAATAAGCTACATTACATCACAAAAAGTACAATGTATGCACATAAAATATAACTAAGCAACTCTTAAACCTTAATGTACTTCAACATTTTTATATCATTTATAACTATTGTACATCTAATAAGCTACATTACGTCACAAAAAGTACTATATATGCACATAAAATATAACTAAGCAACTATTAAACCTTAATGTACTTCAACATTTTTGCAATATTTATAACTATTGTACGTCTAATAAGTTGCATATCATCCTAAAAAGTGTTATATATGCACATAAAATATAACTAAGCAGCTATGAAACCTTAATGTACTTCAACATTTTTGCATCATTTATAACTATTGGACATCTAATAAGCTACATTACATCACAAAAAGTACTAAATATGCACATAAAATATAACTAAGCAACAATTAAACCTTAATGTGTATCAACATTTTTGCATCATTTATAACTATTGGACATCTAATAAGCTACATTACATCACAAAAAGTACTAAATATGCACATAAAATATAACTAAGCAACAATTAAACCTTAATGTGTATCAACATTTTTGTAATATTTACAAGTATTACTTATTTAATAAGTTATATCATAATTTCACTCAATATAATTAAGTTTGTAATATTAAATCTTAATCAATTTTGCAATGTACATATGCTTAACTTTTAAATTTCCGTTTGAATCTATTAAGATTAAAAAATAAATAATTAAATTTTTCTATGTGTGTGCGTGCATAAACTTAAATTACATTTATAATGCGAAATATTTTTTTTCCAATCACATTTTAAAATATTACATAACTAAAATACTTAAGGATGCATAAATATACAAAATATGCAAATACATGAATATAAGATTAAGAAGTGCCTGGTTTGATTTAGCTTATGATAAGTTAAATAAAATCTACTATAACTCTGTTGTGTGGTAAAATGTTATTGGTTGATAGGAGTTAATTTATAAAATAAAGTTCTTAAATTAATATTATTAAATAAATATATCAATGAAAAATACTTCTAGATAGCTCATTATTTTCAAGAAGCATATTTTTTAATGAATTAAATAAATGTTAACTCTGTAGTATAGTATTTTCACTTTAAGGTGAATAATTCAAAAAAGTTTTTTAACTAGTTTAGTAGAACTATATAAGATAATCAAACAAAATGAGTTTATCGTAGTATGACGTATTAAGTGCTTAATTTTATAATCATTAAAAATACATGCTTCATGGTAGTTCAAAAATATCACTTAATTTTATAATACTATTTATTAAAAATACATGCTTTCGATTGGGTCATGGTAGCTCAAAAATATCTGTATATAAAAACACTTAATTTTATAATACCATAATTATTTTCTCCTAAATCAACATGTTCTATAAAAATTTACTAATATAAATCTCCGAATGACAACACCTAAATTCATTCAATTAAATTTTCCGACCATCGCGAAAAATGCTAAGTCCTCGAAATACATTGCCTCTCGTTAAATTCTTTATTAAAAAGAAAAAAAATAAATTCTCTCAGATCGACTAACACCATCGATCATTAAAATTCTCTTCTTAAAAATCACATTTTTTTTTTCTAAGTTTAAAATTAATTTTAAAATCGATAATTAATGTAAATTCATATCTCTATGAGCACTTAAGTTGAAAAGGTGACGGGTTCAATTCTACGTCATATCAAAGATGAGTACATGTCTAAAAATATTATTATTACACATTCAAAACCTCGACGCAATTATTAATTAATTCTTAATTAAACTTTTCAGTAAAAGTAGCAAGTTGATAAAAATATATCAATAGACTTTATCCGAAAAAAAAACTGATATTGGTTAACACTTTAAATATTTGGGAAACGCTATCAGTTATCGCAACTCAGTAATTATCTATGCGAATTCACTATCAATGTTTCATCCTAAATCACATATATTTAAACGAAAACTACTTATCTAACAATTAAGTACATAAAAATATCTTCTTACATAATTTCTAATACAACTCATTATCTATTTAAAAGTGTATAATCAAGATCTCATGAATACATGTTTAGCCATTTCCTGAATTGCAAAGATAATCACTATTTCTACATATATCCGAAAATACACACTTACCACATTATTTCAATTTTCTTTCACAAAATTTCTAAGACAACTCATTTACAAGAATCTCTATTTATTTGACATATAACTATTTTATTATAAAATGGAAGTTCAAACAAAAAAACAAATTCCAAGATAATATCAACATCCTATAATTTAAGAAAGTGCACTGATAAAGTTCTTTAAATACTCTATTTCAAAGATAAGCAGTGGATTTCACAATTATTACTACATATAACACAAAATCATGCACTTATCTCTTTATTAAAAAAAAAATATTTATCTCCATTTAACCTAATTTCTAAATGACAAAGTCATGGTCGTATAAGAAAAATGTTTAAACGGATTTAAAAAAAAGCTCTGATCAAACATAAGAAATTCTTAAAATCATATATTTTTTTTTTTTTTTTTTCTAAGTTTAAAATATTTCAAATTACCATAATTCTTCATTAATTAATGTAAATAATATTCATTATCATTAAAGATAACGATTTCCTTTCTTAAGACTGTGGAGGTCAGATAGATAACAGCCTCATGTAACCCCGGATGCTGATAAGATAACGGCGCGGCAGCATAGCCCCCCACGCCCCATGCCCGTGCAGTGGTGCAGCGGGCGCAGAAATGTCAATATTACACTACTGCTATGATTTATCTTAGTTTGTGATGTTTAAATTAAATATTAATAACGTGTGTAGTTAAATAACCAAAGTAAATCTGATGTCCTTGTGTGAAATTTTAAATTCACTTTCCGATAAGAAAGATATCTTAGGGAGAGTGTACTGTGATATACCATAGCCTCCTATACTAGATGCCTTCCGTGTGGTTCGGATACTTGGCGGTAGACAGCGCCACCTGGTACAGATTGCGCGACTTTTTTATTCAACAGCCACTAAAAATTTTTTAAAGTGGGATTCGATATGCATAAAAGGTGAATAGAATTGAAGAAACTTTGATTATATACATCATATATCACTTCTTAAAATTATTGATGACAGTTGAATAAAAAAACCGCGCAATCTGTTCCAGGTGGCGCTGTCTACCGCTTGAACTGTTGCCAAGTTTCCGAGCTACGCGGAATTCATCTAGTTTAGGAGGCTATGGATATATAAAAGCTAAGATATGTATATATATATAGTCCGAATCGGGAAGTCAGTATAAAGGGAATTTTTAAAAGATTGTACTTTAATGCTTTTTACCAAAATTACAAATTTTAATAGAATTTTATTTATTTATTTATTTTTATTATTGTCAAGGTTTAATATTTTTCTTCATTGTATAAAGTACTAGCAGGCTTTGCCCGCTTTGCTGGTCGCTATATTTAAATGAAGTCTCAAAATTCAATATCATTATTAATAAAATTTCAAAAAATCAAAAAAAAAAAAAAAAAAGAAGCTAAATTTAGTTGAAACCTAAATTAAAGTTCTAGATGCATTCGGTAGTCTTTTCCTGCTCACAGCATGAAAAGTCCAGTGTCCCGCTGCCTTTGACAACGACTTACCCGCGTTTTACTTCTTCTTCCCCCACAAGTATGTTAGAAATTTCGCAAAATCCCACCATAGTGAACATTGCGTACACTTAATCAACGCCCACACACCAAAATTCGACATTCTAAAGTAATTTGAAGCAGCTTAATAAGCAACCGACACATAAAAAAATAGCTTTCCTGAGAGAATTTGGAACGAAGTTATGTTTCAAAACGTGCTTCTGCCCGCCGCTTTTAAAAGGTGGGAAAGGGGAGGTTTTCGCAAAATCTCATTACACTAGGTGTTGGATACGTGTATAACCGAATCACACATCAAAAACCGCTTTTCTAAGATAATTTGGAGACATTTAAGCCTCAAAACTTGCTTTTTTGCCCCGCGTCCATTCCTACGGAGAGGGGGAATACAAAGAAATTTCGCAAAATCTTTTTGCAGTGTGTGTATTGGCTACACATAACCAATCGACACATCAAAAAATCGCTTTCCTGAGATAATTTGGAGCTGAGTTTCTCTTGAAAAAGTATTCCCGCCCCCCACATTAAAGAAAGGGAGGGGGAAATTTTACCAAAGTCCTTTATAGTGCGTATTGGGTATGCTACAAACTACACATAAAAATTAATTTTACTTAAATAATTTAGAGCAAGGTTTCGCTTGGAAACGTATTTATTGCCCCCTACCCCCTAGCCCAAGGAGGAAAAGGCGGGGAATTTTCATAAAATCCCGTTATAATAGATGTCGAATATATAAAAACAATTTATGCACCAAAATTCGTGGCCGCAGCTTTCATAGATTTCCCAGGACAAGTTTAGCGCTAAAATGGAGGATCTCGAATTTGCTCCCCTCATAACGCCCCGCCAAAATCGAAAATTACAAAAAATCGAAAATAGGTTTTTGGAAATTTTCTAAAAAAGACGTATAGCTGTTTTCAATATCTTTGTACCATTTATCGTAGATTTCTACTCAAAAAATCCAGAATTTGTAAAATTTTCTCCTGAAAATTGGTTTTTCCCCCTCCCTCTTAAAAGTCGAAAATTCCAAAATCGTAGAAAATGATTTTTTTTTTACTCAGGTCTATAACCTCCCCATGTGCAATTTCTTCACCACGAAGTAATTTACAGCCGAGTTATGCCGAGTTACAAACGGGTTTTTCTTCCTGCCCCCCAGGGGGGGTTGGGGGAGTTTCATAAAATACCATTACTCTAGGAGTCAGACACTAAAAACAATTCACGCACCAAAATTCAGGACCACAGCTTCCATAAAGGTCTCAAATTTTCCACATCGTAATCGCCTCCCGAAATCTAGCTCATTCAGAATCTGAGCTCGAATTTGGTATTGAATCTGAACTCATACGTATGAGCCCCCGAATCTGAGCTCATCGAGAAGTTAGTTTAAAATCGATTTCAAAATTCCTACTGAACAGAAAATAAAGCGAGTTAATAAAAATGTGGAAGAAAATCGAGAGTCAGAACTCTCAACTATCCTGTAACGATGTCCCTGAACACTTCTAAATCATATCAAAACAAAAACCCTTTCATGCTAGGTCAAAACATTCTAAATCAAGCTAAATAAATGTCCACTTTCCTATATGTCGCAGGTGTTTTTGATATGATGATGCATGCGCTAACGTTATCACTACAACTAAAACGTATACATCAGAAATCTGTGAAGCTACAATCGATTTAGCGATATAGATGTAAAATCGATATTGGCAAGAATCGGTGTAAGTTTAAATCAATTTAGCGATATAGATGTGAAATCTATATTAGTAAAAATCGGCGCAAACTTAAATCGATCTAGCGATGTAGACATCAAATCGGTATTTTTTCAATGAATTGATACATCTCCCATAGTCCTAAGAGGCATTTCTCTATGTTTGAAGCCTACTGCCTTATCACCCAGTGAAAATATCAACAATGACAACTGCCTTTATAACTACAGTCGGCAAAAAAAGTATCCGAGCACTAGCCAATAATTCCGATATCAAACAAGTACACTTAATACTGTTTTGTTAAATAAGTCCTTGTCGAATCATGTTCTTAGACTGACTAAGAACATGACTCGAGAAGGATTCATTTAACAAAGCAGTATTAAGTGTACTTTTTTTAGACAGGGATTATTGTTAGTGCTCGGATACTTTTCCTGCCGAATGTATCTGTTTCTTTATTAATAGTGAGTACGGGTACGCAAGACTGTTTTTGAGTCTTTCCACCAATTGCCTCATCCAGAGTTATAAAAACTCTCATTCGATCCCGTTTGTAAGGTCATCCATGGCCAAAGATACAGTCGAACCTCGTTAACGTGAACACTGTTAACGTGAATTACTTTTAAAATGAACTCTTTACACAATCCCTGTCAAAATGAAGACTAGTTTAATTATACGAAGATTAGGTGCTGATAGCATGAGCTACTGATAACATGAACAAATTTTTTATCCCCCTTGAGATTCACATTAACGAGATTCACCATCAAGTGGACTCGAGGCTGCCTTGGTTTCCAAAAATCCGAAGTGGCACAGCTCACATCAATTGCTCTTCAACATTTTGATCTGCCATATCAAATATTTCAAATATGTACAGTCGGCAGCAAAAATATCCGAGCACTAGCCAATAACTCTGATATTAAACAAGTACACTTAATACTGTTTTGTTAAATAAATCCTTGTCGTATCATGTTCTTTCTTAGATTGACCAATAACATGACTCGACAAGGATTCATTTAACAAAGCAGTATTAAGTGCACTTTTTTTAGACAGGGATTATTGCTAGTGCTCGGATACTTTTCCTGCCGACTGTACATACAGATATTGTCGGCTTTCTTCCGCCATTAGATAGTCACCGATATCTGTTTACATGCATTCACGTACACTAGATGGCCATCAGGATCAGAAGATATCCTTATCCGGAACAAGTCTACAGAAGGAGTACCGCGAAATTTTTCTATCTGCTGGATTGGTAGATTGGTAGTTCCATCCACAATCACGATTGATCAAATCCGGCAGTTTCAAAATGATCTGTTCTGTATACCATGAACCAGAATCTAGGCATCGAATAAACTCGATCGTGCCATATAACCCAACGTGCAACGTTTTCGCCAAATGCTTTTTATACAGACCCCTAAGACAAGTGCACAGATGTCATAAGTATAAAAGGACCATAGATTAGACAAGATAGGTAGACATTGAAGCTAAAACGCAAACCGAAACGTTAGTAAGTACGTTGTGTTTGTATGATAATCTATATAAGTAGTCTCTTTGATCAGAACATTGACATTTTTGGATTTCGCGAGTAGTAACAGGTTGGTAAAAAAGGAGTTTCTTAAAATTTATTGTATTTTAGCAAAGTTATTGTAGTTTTTTAAAATTATTGTATTGATAAAAGCATATTTAAAAAAAATCAGAGCAATTTTTTCTTACGAAATGAATTTTTTTTCATGATGTCTAATAATATATTATATTTACCTATATATATCAAACGCATTCTTGTTCAAATATAAACAACAATTACAGTCGGCTGCAAAATTATTCGAGCACTAGCCAATAATTCCTATATTTAAAAAGTACACTTAAGACTGTTTTGCTAAGTAAATCCTTGTCGAATCATGTTCTTAGACTGATTAAGAACATGACTTGACAAGGATTTATTTAACAAAGCTGTATTAAGTGTACTTTTTTTTGGCAAGGATTATTGCTAGTGCTCGAATAATTTTGCAGCCGACTGTACAAGCTGCTGCTTTTCTCTTTTTGGACTACCATTAAATATTTGCCTTTTATTGATTAAATTTTAATGAAAAAACACTAAAATTAAAAGAAATTTTTGGATGTATGCTTTCTAAACGTACATATTTAATATAGCGCGGTGCAAAATAATAGGAACTTTTTTTTTAATAAAAATATATATAATATTATTAATTCATATTTAAACAGAATATAAATATTATATGAAACTAAATAGGCAATATAAACATGTATATAGGATTGAAAAACAAAATATTGTTTGAATATAATGGATTTTATATTCACTGAATATGCTATATAGGAGCGAATTGGTAAGAACGGCACAGATTTTTCAAAATTATTTAGAGCAGGGAAAAGAATTGTGGTTTATTATGCTGGGAACAATAAATTATATGAAATTACAGATTAATGAAAAAGAAATAAAAATAAAATAACTTAAGCGAGTTAAACAAAATTATATTAGATTCTTTTAGAATAAGAAATATAATGTTTGCTTGCATTATAAATAAAAAAAAATGTAATTTATATTATTATTATTATTTTATTTTAACAAGGGATATGTGATGTTTTTAAATATGTGATGTTGAAAAACATCACACAGGCGAACAATCAACTGTCCAAATCGTTTCGAAATAATTCTCGTCTTACCTATAGATTTTGCAATATCTTATGTAGTTAGAACGTGTAGGAAATTAAAAACGACAATCTTCCAATGCTTTTTTTTTTAATCAGCAATTCTTTGAAAGGAGCATCTACTGTTATTATGAGTTAAAATTTGGTCCCTTTCAACACCGAAGAACACTTATCCTCTTCTCCTCACCCAAATGTTTTGTAAACTGAACTAATGCGATTACAAATTCTTTTAAATGGTTCGGTAAATGCTGTACTGAATGATATGCACCAAAAAAAAAAAAACTACTAACCACGAATTGTAGCATTGAAATAACAGTAACGTTCTTAGTTCTTATCATTTTGCTCCTTCGTAAATTAAGTAAGTTAATTTTTAAAAATGCATTTAAATACATATGAGAAATTCTTGTTAAATATTGTTATAATATTAACAGCCGAATCATGAATTAATTTTAACAAAAGCACTTTGGAATTTGCATAACACAGTTCTCTAAATTTTGTTGCTTTTGAGTCGTTCCTATCATTTTGCACCCAGCTGTATTTAGTCTCGCTTTTTAAAATTAGCATCGCTAGGTGTTCGAATTTGTAAGCAATATAACAAAGCTTGAGTGATGCCAAAAGAAAAGATAGATGCAATAAAATTAAGGGTGCTACCTCGAACGTATCGAAGTCTTTCGATGGTCGGATGTGACATCAAGCTGACGTAACATTTTAAAAATAAATTTAATGTTTTAATCATTTGGTACTTAGGAAAAAAGTTAAGATAGTAAAAATACCAAGCAATTTCGATATGATTGCTGTTACAATATCTTTGACTTTACAATTTCTTAAAACATATTTTCATGTCACTATTCGACGACCGAAACGTTTTGATGTGTTTGTGGTAATAGACTAAGACGGTCAATTGCAAAAGCCGGAAGCTCGAGAAGCTTATATTCATTGCCCATAGGGACATTGTAGTCTCGTTTTGGTTACCATGTAGCTTATGAAAATTTCCTATCTGTCCGTATTAGTAATCTGGGAAAGGGACTGAGTCTCTTTTCTTTTATTTGGTCTAAAGGCAGCTCTGAAGACACACATTGACTGTACGATTACAGAGCTAGTCTATAGCGCTCCGCTATGACTCCCCAATAAACTTGTTAATAATTGTTCTTCAAACCTACATCCTCATAAATTTTCGCAGCAGTTGCGGGAACTTATACCAGGCTTTAAAAACTATATCTACCCTAGCCCCCATTTAAAGCAATCAGTACATTAACAATTTGTAACTTGTTCTAATGTATTTGTTCGCTGTGACACAGTCAAGAAACTTCACAGCTTCTTTATGATATCCCTCTTTCACCGTTTTGCTGCGCAGTGAGAAGACTTTCATCTCTGAAATGAGTGAAAAGTAGATGAGGATCAATATTGACCGCTTAAAAAACAGCTTTTCTGAAAGAATCCCTTCCTAAACCATATACAGTCGGCAGCAAAAGTATCCGAGCACTAGTAAAAATGCCTATATAAAGAAGTACACTTGATACAGTTTTGTTAAATAAATTCTTGTCGAATCATTTTCTTAGACTGACTAAGAACATGACTTGACAAGGATTTTTTTAACAAAGCTGTATTAAGTGTACTTTTTTTTGGCAAGGATTATTGCTAGTGCTCGAATAATTTTGCAGCCGACTGTACAAGCTGCTGCTTTTCTCTTTTTGGACTACCATTAAATATTTGCCTTTTATTGATTAAATTTTAATGCAAAAACACTAAAATTAAAAGAAATTTTTGGATGTATGCTTTCTAAACGTACATATTTAATATAGCGCGGTGCAAAATAATAGGAACTTTTTTTTTAATAAAAATATATATAATATTATTAATTCATATTTAAACAGAATATAAATATTATATGAAACTAAATAGGCAATATAAACATGTATATGATTGAAAAACAAAATATTGTTGCAATATAATGGATTTTATATTCGCTGAATATGCTATATAGGAGCGAATTGGTAAGAACGGCACAGATTTTTCAAAATTGTTGTAGATTTTTTAAATATATTAAGCCTCCTTTGTTCTTAATAATTTCAATAAAAAGCTGTGACGTAGAGTGCAGAAGATTTGCAACTTCCCAAGGTGATAAAATAGTACATGCTTGGCGAATAAGAAATTTCAGTCTTATTTTGAACAGTTAGTTGGTTGATAGCTATTGATGACTCCAAATGTTCTTCATCAAATTTAGGTCTAGATTATTAGCTAACCAGGCGAGTATGTGAACTTTGAACCTTCAAACCAATTTTTGCGCTTTTTTCAGAGTGAATTAATGCATCATTTTCTTGAAAATTGTAATTAAAACCAGAATTTTTCATCCTTGTTCGAAAAATGCTTTCTAACAAATTAAAATACGTGCATCTATTCAATGGATCTTCTGCAAAAGAAATATTCAATTAGACTTTTGTAGAAAAAGCGCCTCACATCAGAAGAAATTCCCCTCATTGTCATTTTTGACACTTGAAAAATACATAATTTTCTTTTGGAAGCTCATGCCATTATGAATATATGCCGTTAGGACCATCCAAAATAAACTTCTATTTATCAAAAAAATAAAAGTAATAATAACAATAATAATTTTAGACTTTTTTTTTCCAGGTGTTTCTCTGCAAGATGAATGCGAATTTTCTTTATGGCCAGGTGTTAAAGACGAACACCGATGTGGTTTAACATATCTGAAGATTTCTAATTTTTTAATTGCTCTTCTTTTGATCCACACTAATGCTGACGTCTGTATCTGACTTCTAATTTATTTTGCTGTCAGTATTTTATTTATTACCAGGTTTTGATGAAGAATTGGTGGGATGAAGATATCAAAAGTAAGAAGCGGCCATATCCGTATAGCGACCCGAGGCTCGGTCTGCGCTGTGACGACCGGAATATGAAGATAGCATCGAGTCATTTTCCATTTAGAAAATTAGATATTTTAATTATTCTTATAAGACATATATAAATGGCATT
Source organism: Salticus scenicus (assembly GCA_963930645.1). Lineage (NCBI taxonomy): Eukaryota > Metazoa > Arthropoda > Arachnida > Araneae > Salticidae > Salticus > Salticus scenicus. Next base: position 97,931 of record CAWVNO010002912.1, on the reverse strand, counting down.
TTTGGACAAAATGTAATGAGTAAATTTTAAAACATTCACGACGAAAAATTCCAGTTTATTATTTCGAGATAGACATCCAAAAGAATAATGGAAGCCATTACGATATCCTTTTTCTAAAAGAACACCTTTCGAGTCAATGATAAAAAGAATAACATCTTTACAGAATAAGAGACAGCAAGGTAATTGATTTATTTCGCCAAATCTCCTTGGCATCAAAAATCAATTTTGGCTGAACACATTTTAAATTTTAGGTCTAAAGGGGAGTTAAAAGATTGGCTAAAATTTAAATTACGTATTGGATGTTATTAAATTTTGTCAGGTATCCAGAAATAGGCTAAAAGTGCGAAATCAATTGATAAAAATATTAAAACTGATTTTCAAAAATAAATGGGTTTTTCTTTCTTTGATATTTTATTTAATTATTACTTAATGAGATTTAGAGCAGGGAAAAGAATTGTGGTTTATTATGCTGGGAACAATAAATTATATGAAATTACAGATTAATGAAAAAGAAATAAAAATAAAATAACTTAAGCGAGTTAAACAAAATTATATTAGATTCTTTTAGAATAAGAAATATAATGTTTGCTTGCATTATAAATAAAAAAAATGTAATTTATATTATTATTATTATTTTATTTTAACAAGGGATATGTGATGTTTTTAAATATGTGATGTTGAAAAACATCACACAGGCGAACAATCAACTGTCCAAATCGTTTCGAAATAATTCTCGTCTTACCTGTAGATTTTGCAATATCTTATGTAGTCAGAACGTGTAGGAAATTAAAAACGGCAATCTTCCAATGCTTTTTTTTTTTAATCAGCAATTCTTTGAAAGGAGAATCTACTGTTATTATGAGTTAAAATTTGGTCCCATTCAACACCGAAGAACACTTATCCTCTTCTCCTCACCCAAATGTTTTGTAAACTGAAGTAATGCGATTACAAATTCTTTTAAATGGTTCGGTAAGTGCTATACTGAATGATATGCACCAAAAAAAAAAAAAAAAAAAAAAAAAAAAAAAAAAAACTACTAACCACGAATTGTAGCATTGAAATAACAGTAACGTTCTTAGTTCTTATCATTTTGCTCCTTCGTAAATTAAGTAAGTTAATTTTTAAAAATGCATTTAAATACATATGAGAAATTCTTGTTAAATATTGTTATAATATTAACAACCAAATCATGAATTAATTTTAACAAAAGCACTTTGGAATTTGCATAACACAGTTCTCTAAATTTTGTTGCTTTTGAGTCGTTCCTATCATTTTGCACCCAGCTGTATTTAGTCTCGCTTTTTAAAATTAGCATCGCTAGGTGTTCGAATTTGTAAGCAATATAACAAAGCTTGAGTGATGCCAAAAGAAAAGATAGATGCAATAAAATGAAGGGTGCTACCTCGAACATATCGAAGTCTTTCGATGGTCGGATGTGACATCAAGCTGACGTAACATTTTAAAAATAAATTTAATGTTTTAATCATTTGGTACTTAGGAAAAAAGTTAAGATAGTAAAAATACCAAGCAATTTCGATATGATTGCTGTTACAATATCTTTGACTTTACAATTTCTTAAAACATATTTTCATGTCACTATTCGACGACCGAAACGTTTTGATGTGTTTGTGGTAATAGACTAAGACGGTCAATTGCAAAAGCCGGAAGCTCGAGAAGCTTATATTCATTGCCCATAGGGACATTGTAGTCTCGTTTTGGTTACCATGTAGCTTATGAAAATTTCCTATCTGTCCGTATTAGTAATCTGGGAAAGGGACTGAGTCTCTTTTCTTTTATTTGGTCTAAAGGCAGCTCTGAAGACACACATTGACTGTACGATTACAGAGCTAGTCTATAGCGCTCCGCTATGACTCCCCAATAAACTTGTTAATAATTGTTCTTCAAACCTACATCCTCATAAATTTTCGCAGCAGTTGCGGTAACTTATACCAGGCTTTAAAAACTATATCTACCCTAGCCCCCATTTAAAGCAATCAGTACATTAACAATTTGTAACTTGTTCTAATGTATTTGTTCGCTGTGACACAGTCAAGAAACTTCACAGCTTCTTTATGATATCCCTCTTTCACCGTTTTGCAGCGCAGTGAGAAGACTTTCATCTCTGAAATGAGTGAAAAGTAGATGAGGATCAATATTGACCGCTTGAAAAACAGCTTTTCTGAAAGAATCCCTTCCTAAACCATATACAGTCGGCAGCAAAAGTATCCGAGCACTAGTAAAAATGCCTATATAAAGAAGTACACTTGATACAGTTTTGTTAAATAAATTCTTGTCGAATCATTTTCTTAGACTGACTAAGAACATGATTCACAATGATTTATTTAACAAAACTGTATTAAGTGTATTTTTTTTTTAGGAATTTTTGCTAGTGCTCGGATACTTTTGTTGCCAACTGTGAATCTACATGTCCACCTCATATTGATGACGCACCACAGCAAGCCAAAGTTGAGTCGCTGTCTTAGAGTTCTGTTTGTGGTTAGACTTCGAACCGAGTGGTCGTCTCTGAGAGACTGTGCTTTAACACTCGCTTTCCCAAGATCAAGGCGTTACTGCAGAAAAATTGCTATCAGGTGCCCCTGGCACGTTTGGCGAAAATCACCGCACCGCGCCTTTTTGTATCATTTAGAACAAATCATCGTGCAACATTCCACTGGCTACGTATGCTATCTCTGGCGAATTAGCGCATATTTTGAATGAGATGGTCTTAACTAAATTTCAACTACAAAATGGGGTCAAAATGACCCCATCTTTGAAAGCGATGGTTAAGCGTTGTTCATTGTTTTGAATTAGCGATTTCTGCTGTACTGTGTATATTTTATATTATTTATTTAACTTTTGCAGTACAAGTGATTTGTTATTGGACTATTTCGAGAATATTTATTGATTGTTGACTTCTGTAATCTGTAATATGAAAACAAGTTTTATAGGACTGCTTCAAGAATATTCGTTGAATAAATTATTGCATTCATCGACTAGAATATGTCTGTTTCTTTACGAAGTACTTTCTACACGCAAGAAAGTCGGAAATTTTAAAACAAAATTATTATGAGTTGCATTGATAGATTTTGTTGAAATTTCTGAGTCTGTAAGGTATTCTATAGAAGGCAGGGTGTCCAAAAATTTAGTTTTCGTGGATATATCCAAAAAGAAAAGTCATGACGTGAAGACCACAAAAGAAAGGGCACAACAAAACATGTTATAAGAAACCCACATGCAAATTTGAAATACTTTACGTTCTGCTTTTAAGTTAGCCGAGATACATATATGAGTACACGTATGCATTCACGTTACGAAAAAACTTATGAAATTATTGATTTCTGTAGAGTTGGAGACCATATCAAGATCAACATTTTAGGTTTTCTATTACATATTACAACAATCACAAGAATAAATTTGCAACATTCAACATCCAACCATTTTTAAATTATGCAAAATTCAAAATGCGTTTCATAATTCAGTTTCACGATACTTCTTGATACTTTAAACAAAAAAGTAAAAGAAAGGTCATAGCTATCGCAAAAATTGAAATTTTTGAAATTTCAGTTCATGCCTATGACGACTTTTTATCAATTATAGTGTACAAAGTGATTTTATGTGTCAGTTTTTCTAGTATCATATATTTGTGGGATTACTTTTTTTAGAATAAAAATAAATACAATATGTATACAGTAACCACCGCTTAATAAATTCACTGGTTAATAAAATCAGACGCTTAATCTGAACAAATTGCCAGGACCGAAATCAAATCAATACAAACTACTTTTAAAGCCACCTCTTAATAAATTGAGCATCGCTGGCTAATAAACTCAAAAAAATCTCAACAGCCAAAAATATCATTTATGCATTCTAAAAAAATTTATTATTATTATTATTATTGTTATTATTATTATTATTTTAATAGAAAAAGAAATTAAAGCACAACAAACCCTCCGTTATCGCTCATTGTCGAAGATTTTACACTTGCAGCACAGTTACAAATTAAACACACCCTATAACTTATTTCCATAACAATTTCAAGGAACGTATTCTTCAAAGCGCAGTAAAAAGTTACAAATTTGATTTGAAATGATATATATATGTATTTATTTTCAAATTATTAAAAGCAATTTCTAGTTCTTATTTTGAAATTACTTCAACTCATGAGGCTTACACAGAAAGATTTTAAATGTGTAAGAACAGCGCATGAACTTCTGGTAAAGTAATGATGATTTTCCTCAAAGGAAAGCGTATGGGAAAACTTGGAATGCGTTTAATTTACTTACATTGAAAAAACAACTAATTAATTATCTATCAAAAATTAAATAATAGTGCTTACTAATTCCATTATTCGTTACCTTTTGAAGTTTCATTCCAAATTCAGGGAAGTAATACCTTTTCTTTAAGTGAAGGAACGTTCGTCGGATATAAAAATCAGCCGCTTAATAAAATTACTTTGGCTGAGAACGAATGTGATTTTAATAAGCGGCGGGAACTGTATTTCTTAAAAAGGAGAAGAAAAAAGGAAGAGAAGTTAATTGATTTTATTTGCGTATATTCATTTACAGAATTAGCAACAGTCTTATTAATTTAAAATTTTAGAAGTTTGTTAAAATTCAATAACATTCTGTTTGGAGTTAAACTCTGGTACAGATAGACACTATTAGTGGTCGAGATGTTCTGCGGTCATCCTACTCTAATCAGGGTTAGCTTGATTTTACCCGACCCGAAAAAACCCGGGAGGGTTTTTTAAATAAAACCCACTTCAAAAAACCCAAAGTTTTTTTTTTTTTTTTCAAGATCCTAATTTAAAATTCCACTTTTATCTAACTTACAAAAACATATAAATATATAAAACAAATATTATATACATTATTAGAACATGAACAAAGAATTTTCAGAAATATTGGAGGTTCTCAAACTGCTGTAGAAAAAAAATCCTGAAAAAATCCCCCGTGGGAAAAAAATTACAATTATCTTATTAAAACAAAAATATATACATATATATATATATATATATATAAGCAAAATAAGAGTTGTTTATTAATACAAAGAAAACTGTGAGACTCAAGGAATGCAAAATATAAATAAAAATGAAATGTAAAAAGATTTCTGAAAACTTTAACAGTGCAACACTGTTAAGTAATGTAGAGGGACAATAACTAAAAATATTTTATAATAATCTAATGACTGCGAAAAATTTAATAAAGCAACACTAAATAATTATTAAAATCCAGTTTTTGTTGTAAACGGCAGATAAATAGAATTTTAGACTATATAAAGAACAACTATTAATTATAAAAATACTTTAGAAATTTTAAAATTAAATTAAAAAAGATTCTAAAAATTTTAAAAAATTTGATTTTAATGAATAATTAAAATAATTAAATATTTAATGTAAAAAAAAAAAAAAAAAAAAAAAAAAAAAGAGAAGGAAGAAAATATTCCTGAAAACTCTCATAAAACCCAAAATTATTCTGAAAACCCCTGATAAAACCCAAAAAACCACTGGACTGTGTTTTTTCTGAAAAAAAAAAAAAAAAAAAAAAAAAAAAAAAAAAACGATTTTTTACCAACCCTGACTCTAATGCCGATAGATGGAAGTGAGCGAGTGAGTTTGATATCGCATTATAGCTATGCACTTGGAAAGTAACGACGTTGGTCGATGGAAGGTTCAATATACAAACCTAAGGACATAGGTCGCAGTCTTCGCAGTCTTTAACCTAGCTGTAGGAAGTTTTTCTTATCTTTCTTCTAAATTCGTGTAAGTAAGGGAGATGATCCCTTAGAAAGATGCCAACGAAAAGCGCATTCTATCCAGACTGTCGTAGACAGTTCTCTTTAACTCCATCGACAACACCGATCAGAAGTCTGCACGGGCCTAAATTTTGACTCCCGTTCCCGGCCCGTACGAAAGCTTTGCTTACCTGGCCCGGCCAGGTATGAAATAGAAAAATTCGGCCCGGGCCCGACCTGGCCCGTTTATTTTTTGCCAGAGTTTGGCCCGACCCGGACATAAAACCAAACCATAAAATCAGGCCAGACCCTGTCCGGCCTGATTAGAGATGCAAGGCTTTCAAAACAGCCGGTTTTTTCCCCTGGGAATTTAAGACAAAATTGGGAATTTTGAAATTTCCCCAAAACTGGGAATTTTGAAATTATGAATATTTTTATAACTTTTGTTAATTATTTAGCCTCCGATCTTTAAATTAACTTCAACTTTAATTCCTACATAGATTTCCTTTTCGTTTCCCTTTCCAGCTAATTCGAGCATCTTCGACGTTTATTCCGAAATCGAAGAAAATAATTATAATTAATGCGGTGCTAACACTAACAGTAAGTTTCTGTCATTATTCATTTATATTATTTTGTTATGTTCTTGAGATATCCTTTCCATTCTTAGTGGGAATTAACAACATTTCATTTTTTTAAATTCATAATTGGTTTATCAATGTACTATGAAACAATTAGAGAATAGAATTGGACTTAAGAAAACTTATAAAATAGAAATTCTTAAAGAACTTTTCAAATCTTAATTATTTCTCTTCTCAAAGTATTACAGGATTATGTACATTACTTTCCTTCATTCTTCAGCTTGTATAATATGGAAATTGTATCCAACATTGCACCGATACATTTATCTTAAGTGCTAATTTAATAAAGAAAGCTTAAGTTTCTTTTCAAATTTTGATTTGGCTGCAGTTCTGAAAAATTGAAAATAAAATGACAAATTAATGTTATAAGCTTATCAGTATATCAAAGTCCTTAAAATTGCCATTTTTATTAAGTAAACAACTTATTATATGCTTTAGAGATTTCTAATTTGTTTTTTCCCCGCAAAATTCCCAAAGTTCCCAAATTTCCCAGTTTTTTCCCCAAAACTCCCGGTTTTTTTTTCCATTGGCTTTAAATTTTCGAGTTTTTTGCATCCCTAGGCCTGATTCAAAAACATGTAAAATACAAAAAAAAAAAAAAAAAAAAAATGTATGCCTTTCTATGAAAAGGTTTTTAGTATGTATTTTGCTGAGGTTTTACATAGCCAAGCAACAGAATGTTCTTTAACAAAACTGCTGAACTTTTACAAGATAATTATATATAAACAGAAATTCATTAATATAGACAAATCACAAAGACAAACAGATAGTCAAATAGAAAATATTAGCATTCATCAAACAAAATAGGAAGGTATTTAAAATGGTTAATGCTACTAAAAATGCACTTTCAACTATTTAATCTTATATACCGTAATGTATCCAAATCTTTCATGTCATCCGGTAAACAAAACTTTAATGCTAATCCAACCATATTCAATAGAAAAGTTGCTTTTGCCCTTGCTAAAAATGATGCTACTTTCATCCACTGGAGAAAAGAAAAATGAGCCTTAGAGAAAAAAAGCGGAAAGATTTTTATAGCCTTCATACCACCTAAACTCTAAAGACCGTAGGAAACAAACCTTATACACAGAAACGTATCTAATTTCTCTTGTTTGTACATGTGCGCAAACTGGTAGTGACATGCATACTATTTTCAATAGGAAAGCATCTAATATTACTTTAAATAAAATATATTAATTTCAAGACATGCTAAAAATATTTACGGAAAATCAGATCGCGAACAGACAGCCTGATAGACAACTAAATTGAAGTTACAGAAATTTTTTAATAAAATAAAATTTTATGTGACATACCAGCCTGTAAAATTATGTAAAATAATTGACTGAAGAAATATTTTATCATTTTCTTTTTTCGTTGATTTACAAGGAAACTAGAAAAAAATTCGGGCCGACACGGCCTGGAAAAAATTTCATTCAGGCCCGGTCCAGCCCGAGTATACACAAAAAAATTGAGCCCAAGCTTGAAAAAAAATTTTAAGCCCGAGTCCGGCCCGGCCCGAGAGCAAATTGAAAAATTCGGCCCGAACCTGGCCCGAGGGCCAAGCCGGGCTCGGTTTCGGGCCGTGAGCCTAGCCCGTGCAGACTTCTAACACCGATATACAGTTATCTATTTCCAAGAAAAAACAAAAATATCATTGACTAATAATTAAGAATGTGGTGCGTATCAATTGTCAAATGCTTAAAGTTTAATTCTAGGGAGTTGTCGAAGCTGGACGTCAAGTGCTGCATATCCTTCGAAGTAGGGTATCCCTCCTTGATGCATTTATGAAGAACCAGTTACGTTAGAACCAGCTTCAGAGAAAGAAACGATTCGATTGCAGCATTGCTACATAACTAATATTCAGCATTCCTTCATTTTTAAATAGAAACTTAATGTCTGTGTACAAGTGGTTATATCACCATTCTGCTAATCACCTTTGAGCGTAGGAAAGTGGGTTTGATTCCTGCACTCTCCCTCTGTATTTTTCTAATTCTTCGTATAAGGAAAGGGCATGTTTACAAACAAACGAGCAATCAGTCAGAGTTTGACACTCACGAGTGGCAAAAGGACAACCTCTATTGGTGGAAATACCAATGTTTTGCCCTGAATAGAGCGTTTTGCCCTGAGCGTGACGTCAGCTGCGCTTTCCTTATTGTAGTTTTGTCATGTGCTATCTGTCTTTATCTGACGAAGATTTTTAAGTGGTCATCGACTCGACTCAAGCATACAAGTTTGATGTATACATGTAATCAATAACCAATAATGATGTGTGCTCCTTGGAGGAATGATACAAGAGGAGATGACAATATGATATGTCCGGAAAAACATGAAGCCACAATCGTAACTGTAGAAACTATTAAGTAACTTAATTGTAAAAGATATTCGTGCCGGCCAGGTGGTTCGGTAGGTAGGGCGCTGCCTTCCGAATCTAATGGTCCCAGGTTCGAATCCTGGTGCGGGCACGGATGTTTGTGATGTCTTGTGTCTTCAAAAATATTGTACTTGTCTGTTTCTTGTAATAAAACTTGTAACCCCTTGTGGTGTGGATTTTTCGAGATATAAGCGGCCCTAGAGGCAAGCAATAAATCTCAGTATTCATCGAACCGAACCGATATTCGTATTGTTATGTTTTTGTAAAATTACGTAATATGAATCATTCGAGACGAAACTCATTGTAGTCTCAAAGTCGTCAAATAAATAAAATAACATAGTAGTAGCCAATGTTTTGATAAACTCATTAATGGCTCCCGTTTAGCCTTGATTGTTCGACAGCTCTCGTCAAAATTAGAAGTTTAGGATAGGTGAATAAAAGAGAAGGCTAGAATGCTTTCTCATTCCCAGCAAACGTAAATTGTATGTAAGTTTAAATGTAATAATTACTTTTGTGAATTTAAAATTGAAGTTAAAATCTTATGATTTGGTGAAGTACTGAAAACAGTTGCCTTCTTTGTTACAGATTTCTTCTTTAAAATAGTTATCTTAGCAATTAATATTTTTATATAAAAAAAGAAGATTATTTAGTTTAAAAAATTCTGTTTTAAAAAAAAAAAAGTTACAATTATTCCAATTTGATAAAATTTATTAGATATTTTATCTGTGTACTTCACTCATTTCTACCCATTGTGAAATGTAATGATCTGGCGTAAAGAAAACATAAATTGTATGCAAATTTAAATCTAATAATTTCTTTTGTGAATTTAAAATGGAAATTAAAATTTTATGATTTGAGGAAGTACCGAATTTTTTTTTTTTTTTTAATTTTATTGATAATAATAACAGAAAGAAAAAAAAAAAAAAAAAAAAGAAAATAAATCTATGGATAAATGCACCCTTTTGTGCATAATTCTTAAATGTGGATGATATAATTCATTAATTTGGTTTTCTTATTCATCAACAATTTGGAGATAAATCGTTAAATTTTTTCCAATTGTAAATGGCAGCACTTGACTTTCTGATGCTATTCGACGTCATGATGACGATTTTCTCTCATTTAACGTCTCCTATATATACGAGCTGGCGCATCAGGAATTTTGTTGCCTTAGGGTTGCCACATGTACCCAGCGCGTTTCATTTATAAATAAACGGCAGTCATTACTTTTATCGTCTTGTGTAACTTTAGAGCAGTCCTTTTATTATATTTTTTATAGTTTTAGCTAAATAAAGTACGATATCAGATTTGTTTAACGATAAACTGCTATAATCACTCAAGAAAAGTACATAAAATGTTCAGATTTCCATAAGATAATTTGAGTAGAATGAAACATTACTTATATTTTCCTTTGTATTTCTGACATGTGTTAATGTAAAAATACAGAAAAATGTGTCCTTTTAATCATATTATTTATATTAATATTGATAAATCGATTTAAGAAGATCTTTTATTACTGTGTATTTGAGTTTTAGCGATATTTGTATAAGAAACAGAAACAGTCCTAATAACACATCTTATTTCCAATGCATCCACACGATATCCTTATAATTTAATGTGAAAGACATGTGTTGTTAGGAATATTATTGTTGCTTTATGCTTTTGTTGACCGATTGTAGCTTCAGATCAAGATTTCTTAAAATCACGAGAAAGTGATAAGAACGCCAAGTGGGAATGCTGCCCTTTTCTGAGGAAAAAAATGGCGGCGATGCGTCGGCCTATATATTTTATTTAAGGGACTCTAATTTAACCTATAGAAGTCTTAATTTAGCCCACAAATATTGGAATATAGCCAACCATAGCGCAGCTTTCCCCCACAAACAATGGAAGCTCCACCTCGTTATAGTCATCCAGCCAATCAGATGGCTTCATCAATCATGTAGTGTTCAAACGAGTGGGATTGTGAAAATTCCTGCTGCAGCCACCTTGAATAGACAACAGTTAATTTTATTTGCCTTGCATGCTGATACTCAGAATGCTAACTACTCTTATACCATTCTTCCAAAATGTGCCCCATCTTGTAATTATACATTAATAACTAAAAAATATCATAAAATTAATAACTAATACAATTATTTGCCTCAGAGGATACAGATTTTTTTTTTCAACTGATACTAGTACCTAAGAAACTAGGAGGAATGTTAGGAAACTATGAAAAATATTCTGACTGCAGCGATTTCCAGACAAAAGTGTTACCATATAAGAAAAGTATAGAGCAGTTGCAAACAGCTGATAACAGCATGGCAACGTGGACAGCTTGCCCTCCGACATGGTTGCCATGGTGCTATGAGCTGTTTTCAACTGCTATTTGCTTACTATGCCAAAAATAAGACTACTATATAACAGGCTGAATCATTCGCCGCCATTTGTACGTCAAGTCCGTCATTGCTAAACTTAAGATTACTATATAATTGTCTTATATAGTCTCATATAATAATCTTATATGGTAGTTCGTCACTGCCAAACCTAAGACTATTATATAATAGCCTTATATAATCTCATATAAAAGTCATATACAATAGTCTTAGTTTTAGCAATGACGGACTTCACGGACAAATGGCGGCGAATGATTCAGCCTGTCATATAGTAGTCTTAGCCAAAAATGGCTTCTATTTATTTTCACGTGTAGTTCATTGTCCTCCATTACGTCACTCTGACGTCATATGAAACTTCTCTTTCCCTTTGTGGAGGTAAGACTAGTCTTATGTGGAGGACTTTCCCTGTGACATATCTTTCTAATAAGGCGACCAAATTTTTGAAACACAATTTGAGGACAAATCATCGAAGCGTCCTCAAATTGAAGGACCATTTGAGGACAGATCTAAATTATGCTTTAATTTGAGGACAAATTTGTAAAATTGAGGACATTTGTCTCAAATGATTTTCAAATTACTGAGGACATAGGTCGAAATTCGAGAACTGTCCTCATCATTCGAGGACGTTTGACATCAACACTTTTTGGTTTGAATTTCTGGACGATTAAACGATAAAAAAAGTATTATTTTATAGTATATTTTTAATTTTATATATAGAATATTTTTAATTATTCCGGCAATATTTCAGTACGACGGAAGCCCAGTTGGCAACAAGTTTTACGATGCTCGTGACGTCATTATTTATTTAATGGTGGACAGAATTATTGTGTAGTGGGTCGAGATTGTCGCTAATCTCTAAAATTCTTGAATTATATTTTCAAATTTCATTGCTTAAATATTTTTAAAATCTTCTATGAAATCTTATTTTTGAAATAATATTTAAAAAAAAATGAAAACTTTTTTTTTCCGCCAATCTTGTGATTTATGAAGCTATGGATTTAATGGTAATTTTAATCTCTTGCCCTGTAGATATATATTCTCCAACTAGCCTCGAAACTAGATTATTGAGATTTAAGTTTCTGTTTCTAGTGCGGTGTTATCGTCTGTTATACATTTTAATTATTTAACTTTTGCATTTGATTGTATTGATAGTTTATTTTGGTATACAACAACCAGAGCCCAAGAAGTGTTTACAATCTGTACCGCCATTGCTAATTCAGAATCTCAAAATAATATAACTTAATAAGTTATTATATGCACCACTGTTACTTGAGCTAAATTAATTTCGACAGCTTTTAATAGTACTTCATCGTATAATTGCACTTGTTACATTCGATTGATTAATTATGAAATTTTTTTCCGACATGTCTATATCATACGGATTTTCGTTTTATATTGACATTATTGTGCACAAATATTATCATTGCGATTTTCTCAATTCAATTCATGCGCTAGGGCATGTATTTTTCTATCTGCAAACTTGATGAAACCTAGTCGTTTTCCGCGGCATAAGAAAAAAAAAAAAAAAAAAATCACTTACCATTCATTGTGAATGATCGACGTTTGCAAAAATGAGAATATTACCCATATAACGTGTGAGTTATCCTTTTTATAAGTTTTTTCAGGTTTAAAATTATTTTTCTTGTATGCGATTATTATTTATTTTGTAAAGTTTTCATCGTGTTTGTTTACAAATTACATTTTTCGAAATTACTTGTACGCAACTATTTGTTCAAGATTTTGATATTTTAGCGCTTTATTGCTTTTATTATTATTTTTTTTTTTATACTGCCTTTCATATTTTAGTTCTTTCTAATTGTTATTTTTCTGGCATAAAATTAGTAGTCCAATTATTGCTGTAGTTATTTTCATTTGGGATTTTTTGCTTAAGTATAGCCTATATTTTAAAAATTATTTAACGAATTTTTCAAGTCATACGTGAATTTAAAATTCAACATTTCTGAGAAATTTAAAATTTCTGAATTGATACAAAATTATGTAAAAATTCTTCTTAAATAAAAGTTAATAAAACAGCTAGACTATTTCATTTGCATTACTATTTGATACATAGATAAATTAACTATGTGTGCATCAACGATTCTTTCCTATAATTACTCAAAATTCATACTTGACATGAATGGCCAAGTATTTCTAGATATTTCATGCTAATTATATTATTTAAAGTTTTCTTAGGTAATCACAGCAATTTATTGTTTTTCTGTAATAATCATAGCCAAGAAATTTTGTACTCTAGATACTATGTTGTCAGATGGGGCATACTGGGTTTGAACCCAGATTGTGTTGGTAGCCAAGTCATTTTGAGTTCTTTATGGTTTTCTCCAAAATTCATGTAAATATGTCTTAGGATCTCTTAAAAAGACCCCCTACTGAGCACACCCTACCTGTACGTAGGTCCCTAGTACAGACAATTCAGTTGGCCTTAATCCATACTAGTGCCTTATATATAGGTAATCACAGGATTACAGAGTCTTTAGAAGAAAGAACCAACACTGACTCTTAAAATTTTAGAGTCCAACTTTAACTTCTTCATAAATATAGGTATAAGTTATTGCTTATTTTTTTAAAATACATAAAAAAAATTAAAAAAAAAATAAACTACAGAAAAAGACTTAAGGAATAAACATTTGGATAATATATAATTTATTTGTGCTTACTAGATCAAAGAGGTTAGAAGAATATAGAGATGAAATGAATGTCTTCCGTGTAAAGCCTAGTGCATCCCTAAAAACTGGTTCAAATATAGCCCAAACTTCTGCATGTGTAGTGTATGCAGTAAAGAGTAGCCCAATCTTCCATACGTAGTTAAATGTCTCTTTCCTGGAAAATCACTACGCTGTTTGACCACACCTATGAGTTTGGGCTACATTTGGGCATTTAATTCTGAGCGATAACCAGCTTCACATTGCATACCCGGTTTCAAGGTTGACACTATCTCTATAATTCTTCTAACCTCTTTGTTACTAGATATATATACAAAGTTTAAGAACAACAAGTTCAAAAATCCAATGTTTTTAAAAGAAATTTGTTTAAGGGATAAAGTAAACAATATTTTTTCTTAGTATTGAGAAAGGAAGACTATAAACATTACATTTTAAACTGGAGGGAAGTTATATGATAGATAATCTTTGGTTTTATGGTAACGATATTGAGTTATATATGTATGAGTTAGAAACATAAGATGTTACAAATATAACATATATTCTCCTTCCCTATATTTATTTACTAGTAGGCTTTGCTGGTCACTACAGTAAAATATATATATTATATTTAATTATTATTTTTATATAAATAAAAACTTAAAAGAAATTCCACTGAAATTGCTCTTAACCTCGCTTTGGATATTTGCAGGCTATGGTAGAATCTTTCCCCCTTGTGCTGCATCAGTTCTGGATTCTTAGTGCATACAGCAACATCTTTCCTGGGCACATCAATTAGGGTATTTATCGGATGACAAAAGCTGCTTTTATTCAAGAACTGTGATTTGAAAGATGGCTGTATCTCTTTGACCGCATGTATTTTTTTTAGCTGTAGTTCTTTCTAGTATATTAGCATTTGATTCCAACCAATACAATTAAATAAAAAAAAAAAAAAAAATCCTTTCAAAGGAATTAAGAAATAATAATAATTTAATTGAACCTAAATTTTAATCCTTTCTACTATATTACCAATTTTTTCCAATAAATACAATAAATAATAATAAAAAATAATTTCTTTTCAAATAAATTAATAAACTAAATAAATTTAAGAAAATGAAACAGCAAAATCAGTGGATAAGATAAAAAAAGAAAATTCGAAAATTAAAAAAGTCTTGATAAGGTGCACCCCGCCAGGATCCAATGTATCCTCCTGCTAAACTTTGTAGTTCTGTGATCAATAGCCTGAGCTTTAGAGCACAGGCACTTCTCTTTATTTATAGAGTTCAGTAACATGCAAATAAACTTTTAATTAACTAGGTATTTATTAATGTATATGGTAAAAAGAAAAAATATATATATATAAATTCAGAATCAGCATTTTTTGTGTGACTCCAATTTCTTTTACTCAGAAATCTGCGTGATTTCGACTCCACAGCCTTGAATAATCAGCAGTAAGCAGTGTTTTTTCTTTTTACTTCCTTATACAAAGTATAAGGAAGTATAGTAATCCCGATTTGCGAAATGGATTTTGCATTTCACATTGCTTGAAAACGAATGATCGCTGAATGTTGCCAATTTATATGTGTGACTGTCATGATGTCTAGTTGTACACCTGCAAGTGTCGTCTTAACACGAGCTCTCGTTTTAGAGATATAAGACACTATACACGATTTTTCGTGACGTCTGTATGTGTGTGTGTGTGTGAGTATGTCGCATAACTCAAAAACTGTTGGAAGTAGAAAGTTGCGAATTGGTACATAGGTTTGTTATAACATCTAGTTGTGCACCTCCCTTTTTGGACTTTGTATGATTTTCCGTTTTGGAGAAATTTCGGAAAATTAGGTTCATAATGGCCAAAATGTATCAAAAAACGGTAATAACTCAAGAACGGTTTGGACAAATCTTGCAATTTAACTGACTTCCCGACTAGCTAGACAGTTGAAACTGTCAGAAAAGTTCAGAACACGTTGACAATGCATTTTAAAAAATATTTTTAGCCAACTGTTTCTAATACCTGCTGCCTTCAGCAGCGTTTATGTGATTCAACAGAAAATTTATTTAACTAACTTCTCGACTAGCTAGACATTGGAAACTTTCAGACTAGATCAGAACACGGTGAAAATGCATTTTTTTAATACTTTTAGCCAACTGTTTAGGGTCCCTGCTGTCTTCGGCAGCGTTACCAGTACAAATCTTGCAATAGATTTTTAACTAACTTCCCGACTAGCTAGACATTTAAACTTCTGGAAAAACTCAGAACACGGTGACAATGCATTTTAAAAATATTTTTAGCCAATTATTTCAGGTGACTGCTGCCTTCGACAGCGTTTATATGGTTCAACAGAAAATTTATTTAACTAACTTCCCGACTAGCTAGACATTTGAAACTTTCAGAATAGTTCAGAACACGGTGAAAAAGCATTTTTTAAAAACTTTTAGCTAATTTTTTCGGGAACCTGCTGCCTTCGTCAGCGTTACCAGTACAAATCTTGCATCGGTTTTTAACTAACTTTCAGAAAAGCTCAGAACACGGTGATAATTCATTTTTTAAAAATATTTTTAGCCAACTATTTCGGGTCCAATAACAATGTTTTTTAACATTATGTATATTTCTAAAAGTGTATAAGGAAGTCATGTGGTGCCCACATCAGATTTTTTTTAATCAGTTGGCTTGATGAGTTTTACAAATAAAAACTTGTAAAAAAATATATAACTTTTTTTATATTTATATAACAGAGTTTAAGTGCGTTTAGTACTTTCATTCCCTAAAAATAGGATCAGTTATTAAGTGTAATATTTGGCTACTTTAAGAGGCCTCTCCACTTATCGTCCCCAGAAGTCAGAGCCAATGTTTTTCTATGGAGAATTTCGACCCATTATCACTTATTAACTGATATATTTTTTTTAATTCCGATTTCACATTCAGAAACTTCACAACGATTAAAAAATTTATCGCTTTCTAAAAATTATTTTTAATATTTTATTTTAAGATTGTAAAATATGAATTTTCACAATGTGAAATTTTCATTTTTAAGCTTAATAATGAAATCTTAAAAATGAAGAAAGACAATTTTTAGAAAGCGATACATTGTTTAATAGTTGCAAACTTTCGAAAAGTGAAAACAGAATTTAAAAATATGTATTGGTTAATAAATTATAATGGGGCAAAATTTTCCATAGAATAACATTGGCTTTGCCTTTCAGAGACGATAAGTGGAGAGTCCCCTTAACTAATAAAAAATGTGCATAGTGTAAATTTCATTAGATTTATAATTCTATTTTAATTACTTTTTAAATAAACAGTAATTTGCAAACTTAGTGAGAGTTTTAAAAAGATCTTTATATTTTTAAGGTATTTTGGAATTAATCATATAAAGAAGTAATATGGAATCATGCGATGTTACACTTTCACAGCCTGTTGAATATATTGATACGATATGCCTAGATAAAAGTGTAATATTAGCTGATGGCTGTGGTACTGCCACTGCGACTCTGACTACAGAAAATGGAGAAGCGCTGCCAGTTACATTCATAGTGTCTCAGCAACTTCTTGACAATAGCAATGAATCTGTTAAAGAAATAATTGCAGCTGATGATAGTGAAATCATCCCGGAAGTGCCACCTGAAAGTCTTGATTCTGAAGTGGCTAATGGTAAGTATTTTTTAGATTTATGATGCTTCTGAGAAAAAAAATGAAAGTTTTTTTTAATATGTGTTAGTTTGTCTTTTATTAGCAGACTTTATGTAAATAGGTGCAGCTATTGAATTGATGCTGGGGAACAACTAAGAATTTTAAAATGTACATTGAAATTAATTT
Organism: Salticus scenicus; assembly: GCA_963930645.1. Classification (NCBI taxonomy): domain Eukaryota; kingdom Metazoa; phylum Arthropoda; class Arachnida; order Araneae; family Salticidae; genus Salticus; species Salticus scenicus. The sequence continues at coordinate 80,343 of CAWVNO010002912.1, read as the reverse complement.
TTGATACCAGTTACGAATATGCTATCAAACAGGGTGGCTAGCAATCTGAAACTGGAAAAAGTCAGAGAATTTCATTGAAATTTGCAAAAGTCATGGAATTTCAACTAATTCTTGAAAAAAAAAGTCGCAAAACTTCATTTACATGAAGGAAAGTCTAGACAAAAAATGCCAACTTATAAAATGTTGTGCCAAAATGGAAGAAAATGATCTGCAGGGATGAGATTTTTCAGCTGATTTCAGCTTTTTTGTACATTTAGCTTTTCAGCTTTTTTTATGTTTCTGATGTGTATTTGTTCTTTTTTTATACATTGAAGATTTAAAATAAATATTTATTACTCTAATATAATAGATTTTGTCATCAAAATTCTGGTATTTCATTTCAACGTCTTGCCTTTGCATACAGTTTCAGCTTTTTTATATTTTTGCTAATCTCATCCCTGGATCTGGAAATGTCAGGAAAATGTACCTTTACTTGTGCTGGAAAAATCACGGAAAATTAAAAAGTTCAAGTGCTAGACACCAGTGCCGTAACAAGTGAGATGGGGGCCCCGGTGCGAGTGATGAATTTATGGGCCCCCTCCACTGAAGATGAATTTCTAGGGCTCCCTTCCCTGCTGCCTTGCTTCAGATGCAATATTAGTACTTTTACTGCAAATACTGATATTGCTATAGTAATGCAATATTGCAATGACAAAGTATTTAAAAATCGTTTAAAATAAGAAAGCAAATTAAAAGCTAGTATTTCACATTTTTTTTTACTGATTTATAAAAATGATTGTATTAAAAAAAAAAAAAAGCTTATTTATTACCCTCCCCCCCCCCCCCAAAAAAAAAAAAAAAAAAAGAGTGTTTATTTCAATATTGATTTCAATGTTTATTTTAATATTATGAGTGCTTTGGAAATATTAGATAAAGTTAAATTAATTATATAAATAAAAATACGAAAATAATATATAATGAATAATAACAACATTCAATCACAGTTTTCACGTACAAGGTCTAAAACTTCCATTTGTGAGCTTTGCCATCAGCAAACGTTTTAACTATATGCTCGATATTCAAGGGACCGCAGTAACCATAAAATGGATACCTAGCTCGTAATTGTAAGATTATGGGTTCGATACTCCAGCCGGCCAAGGACCATTGTGTACACTGATGGTGGCTGGTGCACGTAAAAGCCGTCATGGCTGCAATCAATGTACTCCACGTTCCCATCCAAATTATATACCTGGCGTCACCGAAGCGAAAGGGTATCCACTAAGTGGAGGGATCAGGGGATCCAAATTGTGATGGCATGTCTCCTGATCATCCTTCGGAGGATGGGGGGGGGGGGAAAGAGACCGTAACCATAAGGCAAAACTAGTGCGACGTAAAACCCCTCTAACCACCCAACCAACTCAAAATTCAAACTGTCCGACTGCTTGCCCTCAATGCTTAGAACAGAAATGTTTGTTAATCTTTGTTGAGAAAAGAAATACTTCTCCAAAAGTACTTTTTTTATCAGTTTCATTTTAGAAAATCACCGTTCAGCTGAAGTTACTGTGACAGGCAATTTTAGGAAAATTACAGGTAATGTGAATAGATCTGGAAAACAAGAGCAATAATCATTTTCCAGGATAAAACATGCAACGTTAGGAATATTTTCATTATATATTTTGCATTGTATCAGAATGTTTCTATCTGGAGTATAATGTCAGAATTTATGTCATTTGCATATTTCTCAGTAAACTTACCGTTCCCATTTTTTCTTTAAGTTCTTCAGAAATACTGGGTTGAAGAAATGAAAATGTCGGGGTTGAAGAAAGGAAAAAATCTCAACAATTTCAATAATTCCTAGACATTATTTAAACACAATCGCGTTCGCTTACACACACACACAGTCATATATATATATCGTATATACATATATATCGCTGTAAAAATATTAAAACTGGATTCAGGAGATCTCAAAAGGTATTGATACACCAAAATCTCACAGTCTAATTTTATTATGATTACAATACTTTCCTTACTATAGATTTAGAACATAAGTAAAAAATTCGCCTGTGCATTTATGTTGAAAAATAATAAATAAAATACATTGTATGAAAATATCATAAATAGAAAGAAACGAAGCAATTGTTCCGAGTCCGCACGCCCCTCATCATTATTTTTTTTCCGATTGATGAAGGGCCATTCTATTATTTCGGCCCAAAAGATTTTTGCTATTTATTTCATACAGTTATCCCCAACACACTAAGTGACTTATTTAGCAATTAAATGAAAAAGAACGTTCCCAATTTTTTTTGCTCGAACTAACTGGAAAAAAACCCAAAAAAACGTGAAATTGTTTTATTGCTGATATTTGTTTATAACTACTTAACACGGCCGATCTTAATGCAGATTGATTGTGATTACTTAAATTAAAATCATTTCATTCAGCTGTTTCAATATGAATTTTCGTTGTTTGTAAGTGCTTTTTTCTTCCTTTCATTTTTTTTTTTTTTTTTTTTTTTTTTGCGTGGGAAGGCGTCAATTCCCTAGTCCCTTATTTGGGTCCGACACTGTAATTTTTTTGTTGTGTTTTACTCGAATTTATGAAATTTGGTATCCTATTATTGAGTATACATACAAGCTTGTTTGCGATCCTAGTTTGAAAATCTTAAAGTTACTACATGAAAAAAGAAAAGGCTAGGGTGCGATGAACATTTTTTACTATTGTAACCAATAAAGTACATGTAAAGTTTTTGTAAATCTAAGAAATTACTAGTAAAATGTAATTTGGAAAAAATCCTGAAATCTGGAAAAAAGAAAAAAAAAAAAAATTGCTGCACACTATCGTCCCTGATTACAAGAAAAGTATTCAACAATTACTTCTTGTTTTAAAACAATATTTTTTAAAGTAAATTGAAAAATAAATAAATAAAAATGAAAAATAGGAGGAATTTGGGCGGGTGGGGGGGGGGGCATAGCAGTGGAAGGAATGAATACGGAAGCGTGTTCGGAGGGACGTCAAGAAAAAAGAGAGAGAGAGAAGAAGAAAAAAAAAAGGAAAAAGTTTCGCAAGCAAAAGAATAAACACAAAATGTAAGTACATCACGTAAGAATTGATTGCTTTATTATGAAAAAGAATATGTTTAGTTCAGTGTAATAAAATAGTGAATTTTTACTCTAAATCCACAATAATTTGCAAAAATAACCGTATACGTGGTGGGCAAATATGGAGGTTATTTTTGGATTCAGCATCCTCAAACACAGAGTTTACCAAAAAAAATTAATTTTTTTTTTCCAGGTCTGTGTTATGAAACACTTTCCAACATCACAGGAAAAGTCTGAATGAGAGAGAGCAGGGATGGAACACGGGCGCAGTATTCATACCACTATCAATGTAAGAAAATTTTCTTCTTCTTAAATCAACGATATTATAGGTAGTAAAATTTCTTAAACAGATTCCGGTATGAATTCTGCGCCCGTGTTCCATCCCTGAGAGAGAGATGTGTGAAGCAATCTGTTCGACCGGCTTTTGGGTAGGATATTCTATATAAATTGCGTATGATGCAACAATTTAGTACACTAAAATTCCATACGATGGAATAAAAAAAATAAAAAATAAATAAAAATTGATTTCCAGCTTTTTTACCGATTACCAGTCACGTATCTTGATACCTTTGTGTTGCGCTCTAAACAAATCTTTAATACCATAGACAATACTTTCTATAGGAAACATACAAAAATACACCTGTTAATTTTGTTTAATGCAGTATAAAGATGTTAAAATGCACTTGAAAGACATATGGCCCATAGTTCATAATATATCAGAAACTACTTACCCTTTATTTTCGTCTAATCTTCTTATCAAATTACGTCTGAGATATAAGACAATTAACAAAGACCAAAGACTTCTGTAGTAATAGTTAATTTATTTGAGACCATTTCCTCCAAAGTGAACGCTGATTTGACTCTTTCACCTGCAATTGCTGTATTTCCAGGAACATCTCACTTTGTCAGGTCCCAAAATTCCGGTTCGTTTTGAGACAATACCGAGGTAGACAAACTTTCCTATTGTATGGAACAGAAAAGACGATTTCTTTTCAAAGAATATAGTAACATCATTTTCCATGTGTCCACAGAGAGTAAAGGATTAAAAATGGAAGATTGGAGTAGGCAGTAGGACTTTTTAAAGAGTGGATTTTTAAAGAATGTTTCTTCTTCCATAGAAGCAGATTATGTGTGTGTGGGGGGGGATGCAGATTTTCAAAATTCTAAGCATTTTTTCCCCTTAAAAACGTAAATAAATAAATAAATAAAATAAAAATATTTTCTGGCTATGGGGCCCCCTTGCTTCATGGGCCCAGGTGCGACGCACCGCTTGCACCGCCGGTTTTTACGGCACTGCTAGACACCCTGTATCAAAACTTCTCTAAGTCACACTGTTTCGCTGCTAGAAGGTGCAAATTGAGATGGTGCTTTAAGTGCAACTCAAAAATGTTAAGTCTGACAAGTTGGATTTTCAGTGTTATTTTCATTTGGTGTTCATGTTCATGTAGTAATTTATTATTTGCTTTTATTGGTGGGTGATTTTGTATGTGAGACACTGTCATTACTACTTCACTCAAAAAGCAATTAAATAAACCAGCTTCTAGCAACATGCATCTAGTTATTTTGATGTGTGACCAGTTTTTCCTCTCAGCTGTATTGTTTTGGCTAGAAGTTAGCACATTTAATACTGGAACTAAAAATTGGTGATTTATTCCTTGAGAAATATATATATATATATATTTTTTGCTTTTATATTTGTCTGCATTGTCTAACTTAAAAGTTACTAGTTTCAGTGTTTTTCCCTCCACCTTTTTTTTTTTTTTTTTTTTAACTGCGTCAATGTATTTTTCTAATGTTTTCATTCTTAGATAGTAAATAAACGAATGTAAATGCACTGCAATCATCTTTAATGGTGAGAATTCAAATTATTAGGATTCTTGCCTGTCTCACATAAGTAATATTTAAAAACTGTTCGAACTTCGCTGCGATCTGTAGTGCTGATTCTAAAATAGAAGGGCCACTGGGGGAATTCAATAAAAAGGGCATAGTTTGCAGTCTTCTGTGTTATAATTTTTATTAGAGTTGCACTGAATATTCAGCTACTATTCGGCCTGTTCAGCAGATGACACTGAATAGTGCAGTTAAATTTAAAATTAAATAAAAAATATTGATAAAAAATATATATATATATATATTTTTTATCATATAAAATTTAATTGATATACATTTTCTTTTTCAATTCATCAATGTTATTATGTCAAAGAATAAAATATTAAATAAGTAAAAAATATGTCTAAAGTTTCTATCTTAATTAGTCTATATTAATATGTAATACATTTCAAAATAGTCACTTATTGTGTTTTATGAGAGAAATTGGGACTTATATAAAACTATGTTTACTTACAAAAAACCATGTATAAAATTAAACTCAACTAAAAAATAATTAAGGATAGAAGATAGTTTATTCAAGAACCAGTCATTGTATTTAAATTTTGGCATATTATGATGTAGGAGCAAAAGTTTTCTGGATTTTTTGGCTGTGTGTATTTGAGAGACAGCTTGTTGTATCTATTTTGTTTAATTTTATTATATTTTCATTCTCTGGAGCTCACAACACTACATTTTTAGTAGTTACTCTTATTTATATATTCAAGTCTTCCTTCCTGGTGTTTGATCATTATGATATATATATATATATATATTATGTAATAAGTCTACATGTAAAATAAGACTAATTTTGAAAAATCAAAAAGGGGAAAGTTTGTTTATTGTTATTTAAGGTATTTGGCAATTTTTAGTCTATTTACTGGAATTCAAAATTTTACAGAAGGAAAGAAAGCAATGATTTTAAAAATATTTTATTTCATTTCGATTATAAAATTTATCTTTAAATGCTGAAAGCTTAGATTTTATGTTGATACTTTTTAATGCACACTGTACTCTTTTTACATGCAATAAATATTAAATAATTAAACTATTCTGGGTATTAAAAAATATTTTACACTGTAATTTAAGTATTCGGCCGAATATTTGGTATTCAGCAAAAATCACTATGTGGTGCAACTCTAATTTTTATATGTGACAAAAGTAAATTACTAATTTTACGTGTATATATATATATATATATATTCTGTATACCTTTGTTCTTCCAGGGATGCTGTAAAACTATTGCTAGAAGGTTGCATGTCAGGAAGAAAAGTATGTAAAGGCCTCTGAACATTTAAAAAAGGCTACTTGGTACTAAAATGTTTTTAAAAAGGCTGCCGGGTAGACACTCTAGCAAATTAGCTTAGAATCAGCACTAATTTGTTCTTGAGATAATGTGTACACAGACTAACAAACATGTTACAGACAGACATTATACCAATTTTAATATTTTTGGGTTCCTCACACCTCAAAATCAGGATTGTTTGGTTTTTTCCATAGTGAAAAAACCTGGTTAAAACCGTCCCGGACAAAACACCGTTTTGTCCACTATTAATTATTTGCGAGTATTAAATAAAAAATTATCTTTATTCTTGCCCTATATATAAAACAATTCTTTATCAATATGTGTATGTGCAGCGCTTGTGAAATACGGTCAGCTGGTCACCATTGGCGACCAATATTTTTTAACTAGCAATGTTTTCAATTTTAAGGAAACTTTTTTTTTTTCTTTAAATATATATATTTTGGTGAAAGAATTGGTCCTAGAATCGGGCTCCAATTCTACTTTCGATGCAGGCTAACTTTCCCTGTTTTGATTCCTGCTTCTCTCACCACTTTTTGAGATACTGTGTCGAATTAGGGGATTTACACATCTATGTGCATGTTTCACAACTCTGTATTAACCCGATCAAGTTATCGCTTTTTTCGGTACCTTGCCAGTTTATCATGGGTCTTCTATTCATAACTTTTGAACAAATTGAGATATTTGAAAAATTCAGATTGCATAATAAAATTTAAAAATGGTATTTTTACGGAAAAAATCATGGACACGATGGATAGGTATTTCTGTTATATATGGATTCTTAGGTTTGAGACAAAAGAAAAATGGCTCGGGTCTCCAACGACCCATGATAACTTGATTGGGTTAAATTATTGCACTGTTTTAGGGAGTTGGTTTACACTGCTCCTTGTCTGCGTATGCTATCGACCTGGTGGTGAATCGTTGTACCTGTGTAATGATGTATCAATGCCGATGGTGTATTGGTTTAATTAAAATAATAAAACCAGTTTCATTTTGTTAAATTTAAACAGGTATTTCCTGATGTAAAAAAAAGAAATCATTCAAGTCTAATAAATAATCGGTTTTTATATATAGAACCTTAATTTCTATATTCAAGTAAATTTTGAAACTGAAAAAGGGGGGAAAAAAAGGAAAGGAAGAAAACGGCGGAGAATATTTTTTACGGGCTAATAGAATTTTTTTTGTTAGCGACCATTTTTTTTTTTTTTTTCAATTTCCTGAACCCTGTGTATAATCAATTTAAATATTTCAAAATAGACATGAATGATTGAAATAGGCATGAAAAGTTAACAATATTTAATAAATATATCTATTTTTCTAAGGGTGGATTGGATGCAAAAGTGATAGTTTATAGTTTCAATTTAAATTCCCTTCTTTTTCCCCTCACTGCTTTCAACTACATTGTCATCTTCTCTCTCATAGTTGTAAATACCTTTTAAAAATTTGTTATTAAGCATGATGAAATGAATGGTTCACATATATTTCATGGAACTTTTTACTTTCTGAAAATACATAGGTAATGAAAGTATTGTAATCATGATAAAAATTTGACTTTGTGATGTTGGTGTATCTACATGTTTTGAAGTTCCATGAGTACATTTTTGCTATTTTACGATGATGTATGTATATCTGAGTAGAGTGAACACAATATTGTCTAAATGCCTTGTTCAAATGAGCTAAAAATTGGTACATATGTTACAGGTTATCGTAGCACAAACTGTATACATCTTGGAGAATCTAGCACAGTTTTTTTTTTTTTTTTTCTTAAACCAGGATGCAAAGACAAATTCTTTATCATTATAGCCTATGGGCTCAACTAATTTAAAGTGTGATAGCATCTGAATTCTTTATTCAATTCAGTTGAAACTTTATATACATGTTATTGGTCCCTGTCGAATGAATTGTGTAAATTTATTTTGGTGAATCTAGCATTTATAGTTTTTTTTACAGGGAAATAATGAAAAATTCTGTAATATTATAGCCTATAGTCTGAAATTATTTAAAATGTGATGGTGTCCTGAATGCCTCATTTGATTGAGCTTCAAATTTATATACAAGTTATAAGTATATGTCAAACAAACTGTATACATTTTGGTGAATCTAACACTATTAGTTCTTTTACAGAGATACACAAAATAATTTGGATACATTCCATTCCATTAAACAATGTACTATTTGGCAGCAAATAATCAAACACTTACTATAATTTTCTCGTTTGTTTATTTAATGACTTCTCTTACTTTATTTTATTTAATCAACAGTGAATTACTAATGTTCAGAAATTCGACTGGAGTCATTCAACATTTTTATTATGTCTCTTAAAGTTTCTGTTTATTTATGAAATTGATTATAAATATATATATACATATATGTCACATTTATATTATTAAAGACATTACTTTTGTGAAAAATAAATAACTTTTCTATGTGGAAGTAAAATTTAATTTTGTATATTTTTCATCTGGAATTTCTATTACCAAGTAATATTTTTTTTACAAAAATAAAACTAGTATGTTGTGGCCACCACTTGACTTTCTTCTATATTTTCCTTTACAAATTCACTCAGTAAAAGTTATTTATTAAAATTATTATTTAAAAAAATTATCTTCCATGGTAATGCAGACGATTTCCATATTAGAGAAGTAGTATAACACTTAAAAAAAAAAAAAAAAAAAAATTCAACCATTCATTTTAAAGGTATTGTCAAGCTCTTTTGAAAGATACCCATCATGAAAATTTACTCCCCTCGAGGGGGGACTTCCCCCCCCAGGGGGGGAGGCGAGACTCCTACATATACAAAAAAATTTTCCCAGTTGACTATCTCTATTATAAATAATTCTTGTAAATTTCATAATGATTATTAAAAAAATAATTCTCTTTATGCACATTTATACAAAATTTTGTCCTATACCACCATGTTAAAAATTTAGAAAAAGCGGGATGGCAGTGCAAGCTTTTGGACAATTTTTACCAAAAGTTGATAGGCACTAATTTATGTCAAGGTGCAACTACATACTAATTTGTATGAAATTCTGTGCAGTAGTTCCTGAGATACAGTTGGCACAAAATTTTGTCACATACACACACACACACACACAGACAGACATTTTCTAAAAATGGTCAAATCGTGTTCTATAGCTCTCAAAACGTGTAAATCCATCAAAAACCCGAGGTCGAAAATATTTACGAATCCAATACTTTCTTCTATTGAATATAGAAGAAAGTAATAAGAATATAAAATTATCAAATGATTAAGTGTGTAAATTTGATTTTTTAAATTCTTGGATAAATAAAATGACATGTTGGTATTGCACATAAATTGATTAAAACATTCTATCTACATTTATGAGATTTTTTTTTTTTTTTTTTTAAACCTAGTATAGAAATGTTAAATAAGATATTTCCATATTAAGTACAAAATAACAAAGAAACAACTTAAATTATTTTTAAGATTATAATCGTCTATGTATTAATCAATTGCGCCATTTGTGAAAAACTATTGAAAATAGTCTCTTTTGAGGGGAGGGGGGGATTAAGTTATTCTTCATTTTGATTGTCAACATTATGTACTAGAGATAACTCAACATTATGCATGAAATCTTTTTCTGGCTAAACAGCCGTGTCTATTTGTTTTGTTTTTAAAGATTTAGATATAGCATTAACTAAGTAACTTTTTTTAAAAATCTTAATATCCAGTATGATAATAATATAACAGTCCACCACAACAGATTTACTTTGCTACATCTACAAACTGTACCTAACTAATGTAATTAGCATTTTCTTCATGATTTTTTTTTTTTTTTTTTTTTTTTGTTTGAAATTACACTTTTCATGAATCAAATTATTAATTTTTAATAAAATATTTCTATTGCTAAAATTGCTAATTTAAAGTTAAAAATGCAATTTATTGTTTTAACAGAATAATTTTATGCATTGAACATGTACAGTTTAGTGGATTTTATTTTGCCCAGTTTTGTCCAGCGTCCTGGACTTTTGGCAAAAAAGTGGACAAAATAACAACCTTGCTCAAAATGTGTTTCAAAAATATAAAAATCAAGGTTTAAAATTTTCTTGAATATTTATTAAGTTTCTCATACCTGTAGTAAGATGGAGAACTATATTTATTTTTAAAGATGTTAAGATTTTGTATATTGCTAGTGAATACAATAATGTTTAAGAAATGACAAAATATAAGATTTAACTATATCAGTTTAACCAGTAAAACTTTATCAACTTTATATTAGAGAAAATTATTTTAATATGTTAAAACTTTTTTTTTCTACTTTTAGTTTCTATTCCAGATGATACAAAAACAGTTTATGCAGTACATTATCCTGCCGAAACAAAGAACCAGAGTTCTGATGATTGCTTGGACATATCTGAAAATGGAGCAATTAGTGAAGATAAATCAATTATATCAGAAAATTCTATGGATAATGATTATCACGATCAGTCTGATATAGATGAACTGAACTCTGCAACTAACTTAGAAGATTTTATGGATGTCGTTACTACTTACAAGTGTAAATTCTGTCGTTTCTCTTGCCATTGGAAATCTGGTCTTGTGTCTCATATCAGGTGTTGCCATATTGCTGAAAAGAAATGTATTGTTGCCCTTAAACCAGATAAAGAGCCAAATATAGGTAAACCATTTTATTATGTTTATTGTAATTTTGAATTATTTATACTTTTAAAACATTGTTTTTTTTGTTGTAAAGTATAGATTGCAATTATTCTTTTAGGACAAGTCATGCAAGTTTCATAATTTCAGACAAGAAAATTCCACATTTCATTAATAAGCCTAAAAAAAAAAAAAAAACAGCATGAACTGATATATGCAAGCAAAATAATTGCCTTTATCAAAAATTAGTTGTGATTTTAAATTTAATTTTTGTCAATATGGCAAAAAGATCCCTTATTTCAGCAGTTGGTCTCCAAATTAAAAAAAAAAAAAAAAAGTTTTCATTTCATAAATTGATTACAGAAAAATGTTATATTTTATCAATTAGTGGTGATTAAACTTTGTTGTACATTAGGAACTTAAATTGAGGTATTGAATCTTTTTTTTTTTTTACAAACTTATCACTGTTTAGAAATTTTTTTAATCAGGAATTCATCAATTGTGAATATTCATTTTAAGTAAATTGGAGTGTAAAGGTTGGTATATTTTTATATACCAACTATGTGAAAAATACCAGAGCAGGGAATTGAACCTGGGCACCTCTGCTTAACGCACAGGTGCCAGGGATCGATTCCCGGCTCTGGTATTTTTCACATAGTTGGTATATAAAAATATCAACGATTACACTCCAATTTACTTAAAATGATTATCAGTGTTTTTCCCCGAAATGTACAGATCCATGTATATCTCTATCATATTTCATTTCCAAATGTTTTTTACTCCCCCTACCAATTTTAAACAGTAAGAAATTTATGATAAAAGTAAGTTTTTAAATAATTTTTTATTTTGAGACATACATTTCTAAATACAGTAAAGTCCTAATTACTAGAGTTAACGTAAACCATAACTGACTCAAATAACCGAAAAACTCTGTTAAAATAAAAAATTTAAATAAAATAAATTATGTAGGTTTCTAACATGTGTGCTTACTATTTAATTCTTTTTTTGGTTTGTGTTACTTCATTGTTCTGCAGCAATGTTTAGCCATTCTTTTAATGGTAAGAGGATTGATGTCACTTTTTCTTATTCTATATATTCAATAGCACTTTCGATAGATATTTTAGTTCATCTGTATGGAAAATTTTCATTGTCACTTTCTTCATCATTGCTAGATTCATTTTCCTTTTTGATGGCCCTCCAGTGGCCGAACGGTTCTGTGCTCAAATCTGGTAGATGGGAAGTGCTGGGTTTGATTCCAGGTCACACTCACCAATCTAGTCATTCAGAGTTTTCCATGGTTTCCTCCAAAACTTATGTAAATATATGGGCTAGGACCCCTTAGAAAGAGCCCACAGAGGGCATTTCACCTATAGGCCTAGGATCCTTGTGTAGGCCCCAGTGGCAAAAAGTTTTGTAGCTGTCTGCGACAGGCTTTTAAAGTTTCATAATCTGTCTGCAAAATTCGCGTGTAATCTGGAGTGAAAATGGCTTACACTCAAAAAGCCTGAAAGCTGATTGGGGGAGGTGGGGGGGGGGGGTGATCTCGTGCAACAATACACAAATACAATTTTACTACAGAACAATATAGTATAAACAATTGTATTCATTCAATTCATCTTATTCAATTAAATATTTTATAGCAATGTTTGACACAACACAATATAAATAATAAAAATTTTTAATTTTAGTTTTGATACAGAAAGTTTTATAAGTGAATTGTTATCCAAAAGTTGCGGACTAATTTTTTTATCAGTGCAGACAAAAACTGTCAGCAAGCCGTTTTTCTGTGTCTGCGACTATGTCGCAGTGTTTCTGCCACTGGGGTGTAGGCAGTTGGCCTTAAACCCTTCAACCAACCAACCAACCTTATTGATAATAATTTCATCTATAACCTTTGCTGTATGTGAGTTATCCAGTATTTATCCAGTATTTTGTTTTCTGTGTATCGATATTTTTCCTGTACAACTTTATATGGCGGCTGATTTTACTTCATCCCATGCCTCAGCTATCCAGTAGACATCATCCTTCAGATTAAAACTTTTAAGGGACACTTTTATTGTCCTCAATTTCTTCAATAAGAGCTTTTAGTAATTTTTATGTGTTTGTGAGTTTTTTTTTTTTTTTTAGTGTGTGAGATCAAGTTCAGAATATTTTTCAGTAATTTCAAAAACTGAAAATATAGAACAGAAAAAAAAAAAAAAAATCCTAGAAATATTTAACTGGTTAAATCAGAAACTTGGATAATCTGTACTTTACTTTAAATTTTTTTTTATCGTAAAATGTGTGACTTTGAGCAAATACATGTTTTTTAATTACATGTGAATTCTATGTGTTTATAAGATAACACATCATGGCCATTGAGTTAATTTTATCCAATGGCCTTTAACAAATTTAAAAATTTTTTAATTTTGACCTTTGTTGCTCATATATCATTCAACAAAAAGTGGGAATTGCAATGTTAGAATAACTGCATCAATTTTATCAATAGCACCAAAGCGATAATGCTGTGCATTTTTGCATCAGATTGAGCGTTTTTCAATGAAGTTGTGCCAAGTTGCATGCAAATGTGAAAAAAATTTTATATTGTTTTTCCCACGTGAAACATTGTTTAAACAAAGTCAGTCCTGAAGCTCAGGAAAAGATTGATTGAAACTTTGTGAATCAAAAGCTGAAAGAAGGAAGAGAAGATTGAAAGAAAAGAAAAAACTTATGTTCTTCAGTGTTTCAATTTTTATTTGAACAATATTGAATGTTCAGTTTTCTTGATGTAAAAATATCTTTCAAAAATAAAACTTTCTGACCAAAAATATTTATTCAAATGAATAATTGAAGTCATTTGGTAATTAACAATCAGTGTCTACAATTATAGGAAGAAAAATGAATTCACATGACTTTGGAGGAATTAATGGATTGCTCTATATTTGCATTATTCACCAAAGAAAAACTGTCATCCAAAATCAGAATTCACAAGAGATTATTGAATGTATTGTGAAATCTTTATGAAAATTAGCAAACTTTAAACGAACCCTTTACAAAAATCAGACCAAAAAATTGCCGCAAATATATGGAATTTGGAAGAGCTGGACATGCACAAGAAAAGCACATTAATTTTACTGATTTATTTCTGATCACGTATTTTGGGAATTAGCTTTGAACAAAACCAGTTTTCAATTAGCAGCAAGGCCATAGCCAACAGGGGTTTTGGGGGGTTCAAACATCTCTCAAAGTTTATAAATTTGTCAAAATTTTTTGAATTATGCTTCATTTTTTAACACATGAGCATGTATTAAAATTCAAACCCCTCCAAAATGTTTTTCTGGTTATGGCTTTGATTAGCAGTAAAGTAATTGTCTATCTCGATAATCTCCAGTGAGGAAACATATATTTGAGCAATTAATCACAATTAAATCAAGAATTAGAAACTTTCACATTCTGACAATAGGCCACTAAAATTAATATTACATATTTCAAATATAAAAAATATCTATGTCAATTTAAAAAAAATGTACAAATTATGGTATTTTGTAATGAAATATTTAGGAAATTTCATAATCATTTCAGAAATCAGCTTTGAAGTGAAATGCACATTTTCTCGATTTTACCCTTTCATTCCCAATTTTTTCTATCCATAAAACAATAAATCTTATATTTAGTTATAAATTTATTTCAAAGGTAATATATATAATTATTTTTTTTAAATAGGAGTAATAGCAGAGTACGAATTAATATAGCTAACAAAGCAACTGAGAAGCGTTTATTTATATTTAATATAACCATTCATTGATGCCATTTAAAATAATAACTTTTCAGTAAATAAAAACATCAAAATTTTGGTAGAAATACATATTGCAATTAATTAAAATACAAATTATAAACATTAAAAAATAAAACAAAAGATATTTCAAACAGTAAATTTACTTAAATTGCCCAAAACAGGAAGCTGATTCCGATATCATTATCAGAATAGAGTAAAATATACTTTCATTTATCAACAAGGATAGTGAAATCATCTAAAATATATTTTTTTCGGTGGTACTATGTATATAGATTTTAATATTGTTCATTTTGAATCAGCGGGAGTAATAGATGGTAAGAAAAAAAATCTGAAATGTTTTGATTCCAACTTGCATCATGGGGAATGAAAGGGTTAACAGTGAAATAATTGTTTATTTCAGCAAATTTGAACTACTGTATTTATACAATTTTATTGTATTATAAGATTTTTATGCTTACAGTTACTGCAAGAAAAGAAGAGAAAGACTCTAAACTTTCATCTGCAGAAAATAAAGAAGTTTCTACGCACAAAATCGAAAGTGTCTTTACCTTAAGTTCTTCATCTAAATCAGATGATATTGACTTGCCCGATGATCTGAAATTTTCAAAGAGTGCAGAATCTGAATCCGATAGTGAACCATCAAGCAAAGGCTCCCCTATTTTAGAGAGGCATATTTTTTTGTGTGGCCAGTGCAGTGATGGTTTTATGACATTAGATGAATGTAAACAACACATGGTTGAAGTAAGGATCATTTTGGTTTTTTATTAGGTTGATTTCTTTAGAAATCGACCTATTGCAATCACTTCGTTTATCTATATATTATATCTATCTATCTATAATGAAAATTTTGTCTTTACGATAACTCCCAAAATAATACTCCAAATCAAACTAAATTTGGACAGCGAACATATCTTATAAATATCGTGGATGAGTTCGTTAACCAAGTTGCTGTGTCTTTGTTTCCAAGTGGCTGCCACTTGAAAATTTCAAATCCTCATTGTAAAAAGCATATTTAAGGCTGGATTTGCTTGAATTTTGATGTAAATATAGAACACATAAGGTCCTCAATGAAGTTTATTAATGAACTTTATCCGCCATTTTTAACAAAGTGGCGGATATCTTAAGTTACACGTGGCCACTTGAAATCAGGCTACCACTTGAAAATTTAAAATCGCGATAATTTCCAAAATAATACTCAAATCAAACTAAATTTGAACAGTGAACTTATCTTATAAATATTTTAGAAGAGTTTGTTAATCAAGTTGCTCCGCCATTTTGTTTTCAAGTAGAGACCATTTGAAAATTTAAAATTCACATTGTAAAAAGTGTATTCCAAATTTCTTTGAATTTTGATGTATACATAGACCATACCCTGAGGCAGCATTTAGGCGACACAACGACATTGTCGCAGAAAAGAAATTGTCACTTGCAAAAAGATTTGCCCATAAAAATGAAAGCTATTTCTAAATTTTAGTAGAAAATAGAAACTCATGTCATGTATTTAAGAATTCTTCAACAGTCTACTAATAATATTGATGTCTTTATAGTTACATGTACATATTATGTGTAAATAAGAAAATATGTCAATATTGTCTTGCTGTAAAGGTTTTCACGAAAACGACTTGTCGCAGAAAGCATAAAAATTTTTTGTCATAGGGAGACCGTATAAGCATCTCAATCAAATTTATTAATGAACTTTGTATGCCATTTTTAACAAAGTGGCAGATATCTTAAGTTCAGCGGAGCCACTTGAAATCTTGCTACCATTTGAAAATTTAAAATCGCAATAACTTCCGAAATAATACTCCAAACCGAACCAAATTTGGATGGTAAACTTATCTTGGATGGGTTTGCTAATCAAGTTGCTCTGTTGTTTGGTCTTCAATTGGAGGCCACTTGAAAATTTCAAATTCACACTGTAAAAAGCGTATTTAAGACCGGATTTGCATGAATTTCGATGTATACATAGACTATATAAGGGTCAGAACCAAGTTTATTGATGAACTTTATCTGCTATTTTTAACAAAGTGCAGATGTTATAAACTAAGCGAGACAATTTGAAATTAGACTACCACTTGAAAATTTATAAACTTGGTAACTTTTTTTATTAACTTGGTAACTTTTTAATTCTGATTTAATTCAAACCAAAGTTGAACAGTGATATTATCATATAATTATCTTGGATGTATTCTCTGGGCAACTTGTTCCGACATCTAGTTTCCAAGTTGCGTCCTTGAAATCACACTACCACTTTAAAATATGCTATCGCAATAACTTTTAAAATACTAAACTAATTCAAACAAAAGTTGGATAGTGAACTTATGGTTCAAATATCTTGGATAAGTTCACTTGGTGACTTGATCCATAATTTTATTTCCAAGTGGAGGCCACTTATTTGTCATTATAGTAACTTTTATAATACTGAATCAATTCGCATCAAATTTGGGTAGTGGATTTATCATTCAAATATCTCAGATAAGTTTGCTGGGCATCTCACTCCGCTTTTTTTTCTGAGTGGTGACCACTTAAAATATGGTGCCACTTGAAAATTTCATATCACGGTAACTTTTAAAATACAAAACTGATTCAAATAAAAGTTGGATTGTGAACTTATGGTTCAAATATCTTGGATAAGTTTGCTTGGTTCACTTGGCTGTTTTCCCATTTCATTCTTTTGTGCATAATTTTTAAACGAATATTTTACTATAAAATTTGGATGGCATGTCTTTTATTAAACCCTTAATCGAATTTTATAGAACTTTAACATAAGCAATAATTTTTAAAGTGATATTGCTTCATTTTTTCTGAAAAGTAACCATGTTGTTAAAAATATCCATTTCTTTTTAATGTACAAACGAATATGAAAATCAGATGAGATATTTTTTATAAAATTATTTATCAAAATTTTTATTATTCTGACGGCATTCATAATTCACAAATTAATAATTATAATTTTTCAAAAATCTGTTATGGGAAAAAAAAAGAAAAGTGAATATTGGATAAAAATCAGATTTTAATTTGACATATGGAGGCAGGTATATCTTTACCTATCTGTAAGGCATCTTTAACACCATTTCTCGTTTAGTTTTATTTTCTAAAACCTGTTTAATTTTTTCATTTCTTCCAAAGCTTACTTCCAAGAAAATCTGAATTAATATCAGTTTAAAAATTATTGCTTATGTTAAAGTTCTATAAAATTC
>CAWVNO010002912.1:0-60000 GCA_963930645.1 Salticus scenicus | reverse complement strand
TGTTAGTTACTGATGCTGTGTGATTGTGTGTCACATATTTTACTTTTAAACAAAAGAAGGTTGTAGAGTTTGAGGCCGATTGGCTATGCTGGGGTCCTAAGCCTATATGTGGAATGCTCTCCTTGGGGGTCTTTTTAAGGAACCCTAGCCCATATTTACATGAATTTTGGAGAAAATCAAGAAAAACTCTGAATGGCTAGGTCGGCGAGTGCGACCTGGGATCGAACCTGGCACTTCCTTTCTACCAGCTTTGAGCACAAAACCGTTTGGCTGCTGGTGGGCTAATAAAATGAAGAAAACTGATTATTATTGTCATTTTTTTTTTCTACATTTGTATTGCAACCCTGACTATTTTTTATTTTTCCAGCTTGCAAGATATAAAATTTTTTCTGTAAATCAGTTTAGGACCCCTTAGAATGACCCCCCACAGATGGTATTTCATTAGTGTTAACCTAGACCCTAGTGTAGGCAGTTGGCCTTAACCCAGAAAACCACAACAAAAACTACAATTTTTATGAGCTTTGACAACATAAGTGTCAATCCCCTTTTTCTTCTTTTTTACTTTTCTTTCTTTTTTACTTCCATTATCCTACTACCGTAGGTAATGGAAGTATTGTATTTGGTCCAAAAATTCGATATTGAGATTTCACCTGCTTTACATGTTTTAAGGTCTCCTGAGTCCAAAAAAATGGTTTTTGGCAGTTGGTCTGTGTGTATGTGTGTGTGTGTATATATATGTATGTGGGAAATCTTCTGGCTATTATAGCTCAGAAACTAATAAAGATAGAACTATGAAACTTTAGAAATGAAACAGATCTGGTGTACATATGAATTTTCCAAATTTTGGTGAAAATTGGAAAGCCTGAAGGGAGACATTTGAAACCAGAAGTGTGGCCGGAAGTCTGTATCTCAAAAACGGCTCTAACGATTTTCTTCAAAGTTGCCGTATAAACACTCAATTAGTTGTCCTTTCGAATGATATAGTTGGTTAGTTCGGGAAAATTGATAGGCGTCCTGTATAAATAGCTGAATTTCAGGTCTTGCAAGTGCATTCCTTTCAAAACGGCTGCATGAATTTTTTTCAAGCTTGTCATATTAATCCTCTTTTAAATATCCTTTTGCATGTAATTGTTGTTTTCTGGTCAACAATTAATTATACCAAGCTTTGGTAAAAGTTGGTATCCCCAAAACGGCTCTAACGATTACCTTGAAAATTGTTACACAAACCCATTTTAGATATCCTTTCTCATGATTTACTTGGTTATCATAGGAAAATTAATAGTCATCCTGATCAGATAGATCTGTTTTAGATTGCAGAAATTGGTGTTTAAAAAAAAAATCACTGTGTAAACTTTGTTTTATATGTCTTTACATGTGTATTAACTTTCTCTTACCAGACAATTTTTAGGTGTCTATTTCATTAGGTCAATTCAATGTCTTCTGATAACACTATCTCCAAAAAGTGCATATAATGCGTGTAATAGTGGGTAATGGAAGTCGTGTGGTTGTTTCACACCAGATTTTTTTTTTTTTTTTTTTGACCAGTTGAATTGCATGATTTAATCCAATTCATTGAAATTTAATTTTTATCATGATTTTTTTGAACCACCACTTAAGTTGTTATCTTGTAATATATTTAGATAGCTTGATTTTTTTATTTTATTAGATTTAAAATAGTGCAAAAATGTAAAGTCCTGTTAGCTAAGGCCAGAAATAATCCTGAAGCTGAAGTCTTGAATGCCAAAAAATATAGCAGAAAAATATGCCAAAAAATATAGTTTCAGTAGCATTTAGTATACCATCTTCAGTGCATAAAGAAACCAGGGGGAAGGGCTTATGTATATAGGAAAAGAATCAGATTTTGATCATTTCACTATGATTCCGTTTCCTGTATACAGGAGCTCTTCCCTCTCATTTTTTTATGCACTGAAGATGGTGTAGAAACAGCTGTCTGCTATTCAATAATTTTTGACATTCTCTAGATGTTAAAATTTTTCCCTGGGCATAGTTATCAAGCATCAAGTCTCCTGTTAATAAATCTGTTAAATTATTATTGTTCTTATTATTTTTAATTATTATTTTTATTTCAGGCACATAACATTAAGCTTGACAAAAACAACAAAGTTATACCCTTAAGGAAAAGAGGTCGCCCAAGAACTCGTCCATACAATAATGTTGGTGATGCTTCTAGTTCAAAAGAATCTAAAAGAACTAGTCGTCCACCAAAAAATCTTGAAGATGATTATGATTTTGGCTTAAAGAAGAAACCAAGAAGAGAAACAATAAATGACAAAGTTTTTAGGTAGGTAGATTATATGACAATTTTTATCGCTTATTTATTGTCTTTATTGCTTCTTTGAAAATCAAAAGTACAGAATGCATATAATGTTAATTTATATTACAAACTGTCAATTGTAATACAATGTTCCTAAGTAGACTGCTTTTTTTTTTTTTTACTTTTTGTTGTACTGTTTTTGAGAATTTCAGTATGTAAATAACTCATGTGTGATGTGATTTGATGTTGTATACATGATGAAAATTCTCTTGAAATTGTTATATTAAAAACAGTATTCATGATGTGCTATTCTCAGGGTTCCCACAGGTCAGGGAGAACCTGGAAAAGTCAGGGAATTTGAAATTAGTTAAAAAAGTCTAGGAAAAGTGCAAATATTGCCCAAAAACCTGGAAAAAGGATTATATAAACCTGGAAAAGGCTTTCTGAGCCTTCAATATCACGAGTAATGTTACTATGTTGTCTTTTATATTTCAAGCTATGTTATGTTTTATACTGTGAGCTATTTTCTATATCGCAAACCAAAATTTGTGACGGGAATTTTCTAAAAATAGATCTGGAAAACTTGCAAAAGTCAGGGAATTTTATTTTTCAATTTGAGGGGGAACCCTGTATTCTTTGTTGTTTTAACCCATCAGGACATACACCCATAATTTGATCATGAAGATGTGTTGGCATTTATTTCTACCCCAGCAGGGCTTTCATTTATGTTTTCTGATTTTCTGGAAAAATGTTTTGCAAATGAGTCAAGAACATAATACAAAATAAGAAAACTGTAAAAAGTTATTTAAAAAATATATAAATGTATACGTTTTTTTTTTTTTTTTTGTACTTTCATCGTGAGTAAAAGTTAAAAAGCAAAATAAATGAGCTTTTATGTTTCTCATTCTCTTTTCTTTTACAAATTTGCATAAAAGGATGACTTATAATTTAAAGTATCAAAAAACGATCACAAAGATTCATTGGGATGTTTGTATACCCCATTCCCCAAAGTCGCTTTGTTGTAAAGTACATTATGGGGAAAAGAAAAAAAAAAAAAAAAATTTAACCAGGAAAAAAAAAAATATATATCAGTTGTTGTCTATAGGGCAGAAAAATCACTAAATTGACTTTTGATTTTGATATTTGGTGTTATTAATGACCAACAGTACTAGTCAGTCATTTGTATTAGCAGAATGCAAGTGGAAAAGCTCTTTAACTTTGCTCTAAACATATTGAAGTGTTGTTATTTAATTAAAACAAAGAATTTTTAAAGTAACAAAAATAAAGTTTATTTAAACATTTAAACTTAACTAGAACAACTGAGAATAAATCGTGAAAGTTTATTGTAAATAAGTAAATAGTAAAATTGAAGTAAAAAACATAAGTTAATTAAATAAATTATATTACTGCCAGCGATCATAACTTTATATACTGCCCAGATGATCAAAACTTATTAAACTTGAAGAACTTAAAGAAGACACAAGTAATGTCATTTCTGAAGTCAGTTATCGACAAGGTTTAAATTATCGTCTGGCAAAAAAATTGCTGACATCTCAAATCGACTATTTACGAATCATTGACTTAATTAAAAGAACTATGCATATGACTATTAATTAAATAAAAATGAACTGATAACTATGAGTTTAACTGAAAGAAATTATAAGAAATCTTTTAATGCATGTCAATAAGACATAGCGATAACAAGAAGAGAGAGAGAAATTAAATCGCGTACCTTATTTATACTCTACAGGTAAGGGAGCACCCATTAATTACATCAGGTGTTCAGGGGGGGAGGTGGTCGAACTGAATCTCACCCAATCTCACGTGGGGGAGAGGGGGGGGTCCTCGCAAATATCATGTAATTTTTTTCCTGCAAAAAACAGTGTAAAATTGCGAGAAAATTGAGTTAAATTCAAGTAAAACATGTTTCTTGATTTAGATATGGCAAAATCTGACACAATGATATTTATCCAGGGTGGCGACAATCAGGGAAATCATGGAAAAATCAGGGTACATTATCAATCTGGAAATATCAGGGGAAAATCATAGAATTTTGTAAAAACACCCAAAAATTAAGGAAGTTTTCATTTTTGCCCTGCAAACATGACTGAAAGATCGCCAAACGGGTGTTATCTTAGTCATGATTACACAGGAATGGCAGCTTTCTAGTTGAATCTTGTTAAGTTAACATTTAAAAAAGATTTTTTTTTTTTTTTTTTTTTTTTTTTAATTTTTAGTGCAACAACTTTAGAAATAATTTTACGTTCATATGTTAATACGTTGTGGAATTAAAATGATTCATATTTTTATAATTTTATTAATTTCTCCCAAAATTTGAATTTTTCATTTTAAGTGAAGAAAGAAAAAAAATAAAAAGATTGAGATATTTTTGCCCATCAGTATAGTTTTACTTCAATTACCCTACTACCGTAGGTAATGGAAATATTGTATTCAGTCTGACAATTCGATATCGAGATTTCACCTGATTTACACGTTTTAAGGTCCCCTGAGTCCAAAAAAGTGGTTCTTGGCAATTGGTCAGTGAGTGTGTGTATGTGGAGAATCTACTGAATCTCGGAAACTAATAAAGATAGAACTACGAAACTTCAGAATTGAAACAAGTATGGTGTACAGATGATTTTTCCAAATTTTGGTGAAAATTGAAAAACCGGAAGTGGGACATCGGAAATTGAAAGTGGGACCACAAGTCCATATCTCAAAAACGGCTCTAACGATTTTCTTCAAATTTGCTGTATAAACACTCTATTAGATGTCCTTTCGAATGATATAGTTGGTTAGTTCAGGAAAATTGATAAGTGTCCTGTATAAATAGCTCAATTTCAGGTCTTGCAAGGGCGTTCCTTTAAAAACGGCTGTACGGATTTGGTTAGTTCAGGAAAATTGATAAGTGTCCTGTATAAATAGCTCAATTTCAGGTCTTGCAAGGGCGTTCCTTTAAAAACGGCTGTACGGATTTTTTTCAAACTCGCCATATTAACTCACTTTTAAATATGATTTTGTATGTAATTATTGTTTTCCTGTCAATAATTGAGTTTTGGTAAAAGTTGGTATCTCAAAAACGGCTCTAACGATTTTCTTGAAAATTGTTATATAAATCCATTTCTTTCTTATGTATCACGTAGTTATTAGAGGAAAATTAACAGCTACCCTATTTAATTAGGTCAGAAGTTGTTTAGGTAGATCTCGAAAATTGATGTTTCAAAAAATAACTCTATCAATTTTTTTTCTTATTTTTTACCTCGCTATACGTAAGCTTCGTTTTATATGTATTTACATGTGTATAAAGTTTATCTTACCAGGAAAAATGTTAGGTTTCTACTTCTTTAGGTCACTTTTATATCTTCTGATCACATTATCTCCAAAAAATGCATATAATATGTGTAATAGTGGGTAATGGAAGTTGTGTGGTTGTTTCGCACCAGATTTTTTTTTAATTGCAGGGGTTTAGCGAGCATGTTATGTAAGAGTGTGATATACACAAAATGTATATTATAGGTAATGGAAATCTGTCAAAATTAGTCATGGAAAAATCAGGGAGCTTTTTTTCTGAATTTCTGTAGCCATCCTGTTATTGTGGCTATCAGAATGCCACGAAGCAGCACAGTAGCCTTTCAATTGTTTTACGTGTCACCGGCCAGACAAACACAATCTATGCAGTCTTAACTAGTCTTCAATAAAAATAATAAAGCAAATTGTGTTTTTTGGAATAAATCCAACACATTTACAGTAAAAGTATGAATTTTGAAAAATCTCTCATGAGATTAGGGGAGGGGGTTGAGCCAAATCTCACGAAATTTCACCAGGAGGGAGGAGGGGATCAAAAAATCGTCAAAACCACCTCACGTAATTAATGGATGCCCCCTAGGATTACTAAATGACCATTCAGCAGTGACATTGAGACAACATTCTTTTGAAATTTGATCTCTAAAAATGCAGCTCCTACAACTATTAGGGATGAAACTACCCAACATGCAAAATCCCTGGAAACTGTTACTTGGCTGTAGAATGAATAATGGAGGAATACAATACTTATATAGGTTATTATTAAAAGTACTTATTTGAACCTATAACGAGTTAAATTTATAAAGTTCTTATACATATAAGACAAATTTAACACCCAAAATGAGAAGTTTCTATAAAAACAAAATAACTAGCATGAAAATCAGAGGTCGCTGCTGAAAATTTTGAACTCTGCATTATCTAACCATCAAAGAGTATCACAGGTTAATATATTTATTTTGTGGGGAAAAAAAAATAATAGTATGTTGTGGTCGCCACAAGACTTTCTTCTATATTTTCCTATACAAATTCACTAAGGGCAAATAATTTATTAAAATTATCTAACATGATGAATGCAAATGATTTTCATCTTAGAGAAAGCTAACACTAAATATCCAAAGAAAGTTTTATTGTCTATAAATAACATCTTAAAAATATGCTTTTATAATGGGTATCTCGCATATCACATTTTGTACAGTTATATACCATACAAACAGTGGCGTAGCTAAGATGTCCTGTGCCCCCCCCACAATCTAAATCATGCGCCCCTTTCCTATCATCCTATAAAGATACTTCTTTTTACACAAAGTTAAAATAAATGTTTGCTTGGAGACAAATATTACGTATCAATAGGTGACAGTTCATTCATACAAAAAAAAAAATAAATAAATAAATAAATGCATTAAAATATTTAAAATTAAAAATAACTAGGAAATTTTTAATTTTACAGACAAAATATGTATACAACTCAGCTGATTTATATAATATTTTCGTACAAAAAAAAATTATGAATGTTTTGAAAAAAAAAAAAAAAAATGAATTGAGTTTAAAAAAAAAAAAAAATGCATTGCAATAAAAATATTTTGAAAAAAAAAAAAAATAATAATACAGTTTTCATTTCATAAAAGCATCATGTATGATATGATAAAAAATTATTATAGGTCATCTATTTACATATTTAATAGCCCTCTTCGTTTCTTTGACTGACAAAATTCTTTTACAAGTTTGTCCAGGTTAAGAGCACGTGTTCGTTCACTCTCAATACTTAAAACTGCAAGTCCACTCAACCTTGTCTCTGACATAGAATTTCATAAATAGTTCTTAATTAATTTCAATTTTGAAAATGATCGTTCGGCTGATGCCACCGTCACTGGGAGAGTCAAGAAGATTAGCAGAGCCGTACATATATCAGGAAGGCTACAAGACAAGATTTTATTTTCAATAAATAAAAAATTTGCCACTTCTGAAATTTTTGTCATTTTTCTTTTCTTAATTTCAGGTTCAACTATATTCCTAAAACATAAAATTTCCTCCTCAATCGCATTGGACACATCGGATTCATATTTTGAATAGAATCTTCTGGCACATTCCGTCAATTCTTTATCTGATTTTTTAGAAAGTGATATGGGATTTAAAAAGCTAAAAATATCATTGATATTTTTTATACTTTCTAATCTTCTATTAATTTGACAAATCAATGTGTCAATGACTCTATTAAACACATTAATTTAAAAAATATATGTTGGATCTTTAAATTCGATATCCTTGGACAATTCGTCATGAAAAGTTTTTATTTTCCTTTGACGCTTTTTTAGCAATGTCGCTTCAATATCCCATCCTTTCGCAATTTCTTGCGCTTCTTCAATAATTTGTTCAAATGCAGTTCGCATATTCATAATTTGGTTCAAAATTCTTTCAAGATGATTTGTTGCTTCATCAAGGGTAACATTTTTGTTTTGGAGTATCTTGGACGTTAAATTTACTCGCTCCGTTATTTTACTTTGGAACACTAACATTAAAACAAAATTGAAAGATGCCATCTTCTTCCTCAATCCTGTTGCTTCTACAACTTCTGCGCTCTTTGACGAAATCAAGATAAATTTGGACAAACAATTTAATATACTTTTAAAATTCACCTTTGTAGACTACAGACAGTCGTATCTTGATGACCATCTTGTAGGGCAAAGCCTTTTAAGCGTCATATGGATGATGCATATTTCTTTTGAGCTATCTCTTAGCAATTGCCACCGGATTATGAGTATTGAGACTATTTTGATGTATCACTAACAATGAGCAGTAGATTCAGGGTCCCCCAAATTTTTTCTAGAGCCCAAGATTGTCCTAATAGCGTCTTGTGTTTTTGTAATTTTTTTTCCATTTATCAGCATTAGATCATTATGAAATCCTTAAAATAGAAAGTAAAATAACTCAACATTATAGCTACTATAAATCAGTGGTATAACAACTCATAAGCAGCAAAAAAGTACCGGGAGAAGAGGGCCATGGCAAAAAACGCACTTACCTTTTGAGCGTAACTATTTTTGTGATTAATTAGAAAATCAATTTTTTTAGAGGGAGGGGAAGAAAAAAGGGGTACACCCCCCCAGTTCAAAAGGGTCTATATTTCTATGTCAATTAATGATTAACAAGAACATTTTTTTTGGGGGATGCTTCTTAAATTTCGCCACTTTTCTCTCTCAACCGCTTCCTTTTTTTTTTTTCCATGGTAATTTTTAGGGAAGTCTTTAATATTTTAAGTGTGCCCCCTGAGCTTGTGCGCCCCCCCCCCCCATTTCCCCGCACTGTGGGGGTTGCAGGGGTGCAATCTACGCCACTGCATACAAACTGAGATATATCCTTCCCATTATCGAGGAAATTTCCAGTATAGCAGCACCATCTATTGGTTTATAAGCATCCAGTTTGAATCAGCATAATGTCTCATAATGGCCTTCGCACATATCAAGTTTTGTTTGATTATACACAATAGAACCTGAGATATAGCCTTTCCTTAAATTGCAGAAAACACTGTGCAGCAGTGCTACCTGTTGAGTGGTTGACACTAAACGTTGATAGATACTAATTTATGTCAATGTGCATCTACATGTAAATTTATATGCAATTTTGTGCAGTTGTTCCTGAAATATAGTCTTCCCATAAATTGAAGAAATTGTTGTATAGCAGCGCCACTTGTTGGCCGATAAGCATTTACATTGAATCAGCATAATGTCTCATAAAGACCTTCTTATATAATCAAGTTTTGTTCGATTATATGCAATAGAACCTGAGATATAGCCTCCTTTAAATTGCGGAAATCGCTGTATAGCAGCGCCATCTGTTGAGCGATTTTCACCAAAAGTTGATAGGCACTAATTTAGGTCAAGGTGTATCGACATATAAATTTATATACAATTCTGAGCTGTAGTTCCAGAGATACAGTTGCCACAAAATTTTTATCACACATACACACACACACAGACAGACAGACATTGTCTAAAAATGGTCAAATCATGTTCTAGACCTCTCAAAACGTGTAAATCCGTCGAAAATTTTTACGAATCCAGTACTTTCTTCTATTAAATATAGAAAGAAGTAAACTGTATGAATCGAAATACCCTATTATTTTGCTGCTAAGATTAAAATCACATTGTTTTCAAAGCTGAATTTCCAAATAATTATCTATTCCGTCATTAATCGATAAAATTTGAGTTGTTTTTATAGTTTAATCTCAAAATATGCAGTAATTTTGCAGCCGATTTCGGAAATACAGGATCATTTCGATTTCACCGCTAACTTTCGAAAATTTACGTTTAATTGCAACTATTTATGAAATACTTTATTATTCCGGTGTTAATAAAATCCGCACTTTTATGAAAAGCTGACTTTCTAAATTCACAATATTTTTTTTAGCGGATAGTGGAAGTATGTAATCATTTTGGCGTTAATTATCAAAATTTATGTTTAATAGCAATACCTAAGACTAATACTTTAATTTTACGATAAACGATGTAATTAGTTTTTTTTTAATTTTATGATTTGTGAATATTGTGATAGTTGTAATAATTTTGTGACTAATTACCGAAATGCGAGAGCATTTTTACACAAATTTCAAAATTTTCCAAAAATACTAATAAAATATTTAGTCTTAAGTCGGAAGTCTTTGCTTTTTTTTTTTTTTGGTGCCTGATTTCTTAAAAATTAAATGTTTTGGTTTGGCTTATTTCTAAATGCGCAATTAATTCGTATGATTTTCATGAAGAGTCAGTTTTTAAGTAAAATTTTTGTGCCAATTCTTGGTAAAATATCCATTTCATATCTGTAATTTTCTTAGAATGGCCCCACACTGTAAAAACTGAGTTATATATTCAATTATCCCAATAAAAGTCATAAAAAATATTCTTTTTCTTTCTACAATGATAGACACTTCGCCTGTGAAACTTTGGAGTTTCCGTCTTTGACTCCGAAATGCACGAATACGGATTAAAACGTCTTAAAAAGTCTTTAACGAAAGGCATATCTCCCAAGTCTAGGACTTCCGCATAGTCGACCAGCCTTAATGTGTACACCGCAACATCACCGTTGGAAGTTTATTAGCTTTAAATCCATTATCAATTAATTATTTTACGTCAGGAAGTTTTTATTTTATTTATTTATAATTTTTATCATTAAAATAAATGAACTTTTGTTATTGTCACAAATAAATAGAATATCCGTGTCTGTGGTTATCATGTAAATAAAAATCAAAGCTTTGCACAATCTAGATTTCCTTTTCATTCCCCCTTCTTTCAGCTTTTGATTCTAATTGATTGTGGTTTTTCATCTAATGTAAACAAACACTTCTCTTTCCTGAGTCAATGTTTTTTTTTTTTTACTTATTTATGAGATTGAACTTAACGAAAGTTTTTGTGGTTATTCAGCTAGATCATAAAAGTAATTAGATTTGTTATTTTTGCTAACGTGATTTTAAAGATTTAAAAAAAAAAAAAAAAAACATGATTTATGAAGCAAAAGGATTATTGGAATATAAGAAAAGAGATATCTTCCATATTTTCCCCTTTTTGCTAACACCGGGGAGGCACTTATTTGTCTGTTCCCCACCCCACCCTAGCCAGCAAGCTGCAGGGTCATTTAAAGAAGTTCCGTTGATAAATAGAAGTTCCGCTATGTTTACGCTGATAAATAGTTTATACACCTGCTAAGTGTCAACTCGCTTTTGCAATAAGTAGAACACACAGAAAAGTGAAAAAGCTTCAAGAAAGAAAATTTGTATTAATAAAGCACTAAGAATATTTAAAAAGGAGAAAAAATGCGCCATTTTGGGTTGTGGTGGTTAAATTTGGGAGCAAGAAGGGCGCGATTTTTGGGCATAAAGGGTGCGTTTTTTAGACAAGGAGGGCGCATTTTTGTACTTTAAAGGGCAGTTAGGGCACTCATAAAAATTTAAAGGGCAGGCAGGGCGCGACGCCCTTCTCAAAGGCTCAAAGGGGAACCCTGCATTGAAATGTATCAATATTAAATACAGTAGAGAGTCAAAAATCTGCACATCTCGGGACCAGTGGTTGTGCGAATTTTAGGATTTGATGGATTTTGGGGCCCATAAAAAGGTATTTTTATTTTGAATAATTCAAATAGAATATTATTCAAACTAAACACATACTAGTGAATAATAACATAATTTCACATGAATATTAAATTATTAGGTATACAAGAATAACACTGAACATTAAAAATTTATATAGTATATGACAGAAACAATAAACAAAAATCAAAAATTACACTGCTCATTCTTGCAGATTCTTATGTAAAGTGACCCCCTGAATCCGAATATGACCACCATTTTGCCCAGTCACCCACTGTTTTGTAGATACACCCCCTCTCCCATTTTTATCATTGTTTGGTAATTTTATACCCATCAGTTTTATTTGGAAGGGAACGCATAGCTGCCAAGTACTCCGTTTCTTCCAAAGTTTCTCCTGAAATATCGCTGAACTCTGCGTGTTCCGCAAAAGTGCTGTTTTACTCCGGATATTTTTCAGAATCTTCTTATCTAATCTCAAAACTAGCGATTTAGACTCATCTGTAGTCATAGCCCTTACCTTGCGTACGAGACTAAAAGAAAGAAACCAATCAGCGGTTCCTGAAGGACGTGGCATTTGCTCTGTTTACGAGGCTAGAGAGAAGAAACCAATTGGTGTTTTTTTGTAGGCATGGTTTCCGCTCTGTTTGCGAGACTATTGGGAAGAATCCAATCGGCGTTCACTGTTTCTGTATGACAATTGACTGCGTAGTGTATCGCTTTTTGGTTCTTTCTTATTGTTATTGTTTGTGTTGCTTGTACTTTCATTTTCGGCCGCAACATAATATTAATTTATCTTGTGTTTCCATTTTTACTGGCGATGTATTATTAGTGTGTGTTGCAATTTGCTGTAAATATTACACTTACAGTGATGTCTAGTAAAAAAAAACATGCACAAGTTTATCGAAAGGAATATTTTCAAGAGTGGCCCGAAATTGGCCCATCACATTTTCTATCAGGTGTGTAATTGTGATTTCTCTGTAGCACATGGTGGCCATACGGATTGTTTGCACCATGTCATTGGGAAAACATCACAATTAGAGCATCAAATCAAAATATCAGTAAAATGCTAGTTCCAAAAGATAACTTAAAGGTTACAAAAGCAGAAGCAGTTTTTGCTAAATATTTAGTAGAGCATAACTTACCTATGGCTTCTGCTGACCATGCTATTTCAGCGAATGTTTCCAGATTCAAGTATAGCAAAAAAAATATTGTTCTGGCCGTACCAAAATGACTGAAATTGTAAAATCTTTTGCTAAATCAACCCAGGAGCAGTTGTTTTCTCTAATCAGGGAAAAAAAGTTTACTCTGGCCACAGATGGAAGTAATTCTGTGGTGGATGATAAATTAATTCCTATTGTTATAACATTTTTTGATGAATCCTCTTCTAAAATTTCTTCTGCACTTCTTTCTTTAAGCAAACTTGAGAATGATGGAACTGGTGAGAATATTTTTAAACTTCTGAATGATACATTACAGAAAAATAGTGTTCCATGGACCAGTTGTGTAGCTTTCTGCGCAGACAATGCATCGGTCACGTTAGGAGAACATAAGAGTATCGGAGCATTTATTAAAAAAGAAAATGTTAATGTTGTTATACATGGCTGTGCATGTCATTTAATTCATCTTGCTGCTCACCACGCAACAAAGAAAATAACAAATTTCAATGTTGAAAGCTTT
Organism: Salticus scenicus; assembly: GCA_963930645.1. Classification (NCBI taxonomy): domain Eukaryota; kingdom Metazoa; phylum Arthropoda; class Arachnida; order Araneae; family Salticidae; genus Salticus; species Salticus scenicus. The sequence goes on along the minus strand of CAWVNO010002912.1, from coordinate 46,672 downwards.
TTCGTTGATGTATATTATTATTTGAAAAAAGTACTAAACGTTTACAACTTAAAGTATGTGCAGAAGATTGCGAAGTTGATTATCGAAAATTTTTGAAATATGGTGCTACACGATGGCTAACTATGGGAAAAGCCATCGACAGATTTCTTCGTCAATGGGAGGTTTTACAGAAGTTCTGCGAAGAAGAAAAAGGTTCTTCCTCAACATTTCTACGAATAAAAGATTCCTTTAGATGTCCATTAACCAAATTATATATGTGTTTTTTGCAGTCTGTTATTCCAATATTTGAGGCTGCAAATGTGATGATGCAGCAAGAGGCACCCATGATACATAAATATCAAAGGGAGATGTTCTCATTATATGAGAATATTTTATCAAGATTCATAAAACCCACAGCTATTCTCCATTGCAGCTCAATTTATGAGATTAATTTTACAAATGTTAAAAATCAGAAAGAAGACAGTGAACTAGTTATTGGGGGTAAAACTAGACAACTTATAAAAGATGAAAACCTATCAACTGAAATTCTTTCAAAATTCTATGCTTCTATCAGAAATTTCTATTCAGAAGCCAGTTCTTATCTAATTAGAAAATTTCCACTCACTGATGATGTCTATAAACATGCAGAAATAGCCGATATTTTGCTTAGACATAGAATGAAATTCTCTTCACTTGAGTACTTTCTAAACCTATTTGCAGTTCCTGAAGGGGATAGAGATGACACAGAAAAAGAATTTTCTTATTATCAAGTTGATCCATTAAATGATGAAATCTTAACATCGACACGGTGCGACAGAGCATGGGTACTGATAGAAAATTTAAGAGATCACAGTGGATAAAAAAAATACAATCATTTACCTTCAATTATCAAGACTATACTCCTCCTACCACATAGCAGTGCTGGTTGTGAAAGAGTATTTCCTATTGTAAAGAAAAATCTAACAGAATATAGATCCAACATGAACATATCAACTTTAGAAGCAATTTTAGTAGAAAAATGCAAAAGTACTTCTGTAAATTGTTATGGCGTAGTTTTTTTCAGAACAAGAGTTAACAAAAGCAAAGAAAGCTACATATAATGCTTTACAAAATTAATTTTCTGTTATTGTCTAATCCTAGAGCATTTTTAAATAGTTGAAAATTATATTATTATTTATTTATTTATTTATTTATTTTTTTTTACATTTAATGTTTACATCTAATTTTTTATTTTAATTAATTATAGTTGAAAATTACTTTATTGTGTAATATTAACTGTTAGTTATGATTGTGTAATTGGAATTTATAAATAATTCAATTTTAAACATAATTTAGTAAATTTTTTTCTTTACTTTCTTTATTTTACATTTTACTCCTGATATGCGTCTCAAAACTCCTGAAATTTACAAATATTTCTCCTGAAGAGTTGCTCACAATGTTGGTAGGTATGGGAACGGTGATTATTTTAACTGTTAAATGTCTTCTAACCTGATGAGCTAGAGAGATGGAAAGTTCTAAAACACTAACATTTGTAGTAAGGAGGAAATTTGAGGGGATTTGTGCCCAGAAAACAAAAGAAAATCAATAAAAACAATTAGTTTCTGTTTCTTTTTTTTTTTCGCAATATTTCTCTTATTTTTTACATGTTTCAGCTTCCAGTATGCCATTTTCTTACCAAAACACCCCAAATAATAAAAATTATACAGTGAAATTTTTTTCAAAATGTTCGTGAGGGGAGTTAAGTCTCAAAGCCCTCGCAAGAAAGTTTGACTGATTCACTGTATGACATTTGCTTTCAATAACTCCCACATTAAATGTTTTGGGCAGTAAAACATGAACAGTAAAATATCCTTTTTTGACACGTGTTAAAGATCACCACTGTCGAGAACACAATAAAGTTCACTCTCTTATCACAAAATGTGTACTAAAAGTAGATAACAACTGATGACTACAATGATAAGAGCAATGACCTTTAACACGTGTCAAAGCAGGAGATTTTACTGTTCATGTTTTACTGCCCAAAACATTTAATGTGGGAGTTATTGAAAGCAAACGTCGTACAGTGATTCAGTCAAACTTTGTTGCGAGGGCTTTCAGACTTTACCAACATTTTAAAACAATTTTCACTGTATAATTTTTATTATTTGGAGTGTTTTGGTAAGAAAATGGCAAACTGGAAGCTGGAATATGTAAAAAAGTAAGAGAAATATTCTGGGAGAAAAAAAAAAAAACTGATTGTTTTCACTGAATTTTTTTTTTTTGTTTTCTAAGCACAAATCCCCTCAATTTTCCTCCTTACTACAAATGTTCGTGTTTTATAACCTTCTACCACTGTAGCTCCTCAAGTCAGAAGACATTTAACGGTTAAAATAATCATTGTTCCTCTCCAAATCAAACTGATGGTTATAAAATTATCAAACAATGATAAAAATGAGAGAGGGGGTGTATCTAGAAAATAGTGGGTGATTGGGCAAAATGGTGGTCATATTCAGATTCAGGAGGTCATTTACATAAGAATATGCTGAAATGGTGTCAGAGGCAATTTTCATGTTGAGCAGTGTTATTTGTCAAATTTAGATCTATTCACATGTAACTTCTTTTAAATTACACTTGAATATCACTCCAGAAAGAATGACTTATACCTTTTTCATTTGTAATAACTTGGTTGAAACAAATAAAACTGTCATGTTTGCATAATGCCAAAGAGATGAAATGATACCTATGTACATTTTTGATTTAATAATTCGCTTTATTACACTCTATGAAGTACTTTATAAAAATCTACATAAAATTTTCTTTTTAAACATAATGCAATAACCATACACTTTGTATTCTATTATGATTTATTATATGAAATAAAACTATTTATTTGTTAGATCTAAGCAATTTTTTAATAAAACTATGTATTCTGCAATGGGTTAATTCCCTGTTTATATAAAATTATTGCTTTAACGCACAGTGTCATAGTATTCTACCGTTTTTGATATAAATCTGAAAAATTTCACTGTGCTAAATATTGTAAATAGTTTTTCTAGTTCTTGCAAAGTTGTAGGCTGCAAATTTCGAATCCTCCTCTCTCACCCCGCGCCTTTTTATGACTAAACATTTTCGAGCGGATCACAGTTAGGACTATTTCCATGTCTGGTAAAAAAGAAATTCTGCTATATCTTTTGTGGGATTTAACTTAAAGTGAAAAAAGATATGAATACTTACAGAATTATAGGTTCTCATGGGAATGGATAGGAAATTTTGACAATTTAAAGTGAATAAACTTACCACAGACTAATGCTAGTAAGGTGCATTTTCATCTTGGAATGCTGTTTGCAGAAATGTCAAAGATACCTTCAAAATAGTCGGTTAGGCACCACTTTTATGAAGACTATGTTTTATTTCGAGTTAATTGATCCCTTGAGCATAAAAATTTGCCCGACTGTTTGAAATGTTATGCACCTCCGCACCATAATGTACGGAGAATGTGTCACTATTTTAAAAGTGAGATTTTCATTAAGTCGGTCATATTTTCATTGTCAGATTTGCTTGTTTTCTTTAGCTCAAAATAAGTTAAACTTGACTCATCAGAGAGAACATGTTCAGCCCAATAATTAACTAATTCATTTTTTAATTTTTTTAGTCATCTGAGGTCTTGCTTTCCTAATTTTTTTCACTAAGAATGTAATTTTTTCAAATTTTCTGTCATTTAAACCTGCTTTGTTTAATAGTTGCTGCACTGTAGTTAAAGAAATTATGCTTCTAAACACTTTTTCTAATTCTCTTTTATGTTCTAAATGTAATACAAACTGATTTTATAAGCAATGGCTTTTTAACTTACGGTCATCTCGCTTGCATTAGAAACATGGCCGCCTAAAGCCAAATTTCCAGTTTAAATGGCCAAAATATTTTATATCTTGCTAAAAACCATTTTACCAATATTTTGTTAACATTTAATTATTTTGTCATCTCACGTATTAAAATATTTTTTAATTTTCATTCAAAAGTTAATACTTTTTGTGGCATCATTAACTGCCTTATTCTTACCATTTTTGATGCAATTTCTAAAATTACAGTTTTCCTGACAATTGAATTTTGTTTTTAACACTGGACTCAAAGCTAAAGTGTATGTGGAGGACAACATAATAAAATCTATTCAAAAATTTGTTTTTTAAACTATAAAATTGGCAGTTGTAGAAGGCAAGAAGGAAAATATCCAAGTGCGGCTTTTTTTTTGTCGCTTAGTGTATATTGAAAAAATAAAATAAAAATAAAATAAATAAATACAAAATGAAATAAATACAAAATTTTATTATTTATTTATTTATTTCTTTAAATTAAAATGCTCTATGTTATTTAGTTTTTTAATTTTCTCCTTGATTTTACATTATTTATCAATATATTTCAAACATATTTATTTATTACTTTGTGGATTAATTGATAAGTTACTTTTTTAAAAATATTTTTATGTTTTAATGCAGGGATTTAATACAGATTCTTAACATTCAAATATAAAAATATTTAAAAATAATTTTAACTCATTAATTAATACACAAAGTAATGCATAAACATGTTTACAATACATTGGTAAATTATAATAATGCAAAATCAAGGGGAAATTTTAAAAATTAAGTTATGTGTAGCCCTTATTTATTATTATTTTTTTTTTAATTAAAATTTTGAATTTTAGTTTTTTGAATTTCAATGGTTACAAGAAATTTTAATAAATATACTTAATATGCATTGGTACATTTCAGTGCATGTGTATGAAAACTTTCATAACTCTAAGATAATAATTTCAAAGAACGATTTTCAACATCCATATCCTCTTAAGCTTTATCAATACATTTCTTCTTTATTTTTAATAAAACATGTTGTATTAAACATAATGTCTAATGTAAGTAGTTTAGTTTAAAAAATGCACTAGATATCTACAGATTTAATGATATCTTTAACTATTGAATGCATTTTGTATATTTAGACTTTATTAAATGTTGTTTACAAAGTGCAATTTCGAATTTCAGGTGTACACATACCGGATGTGGCCATAGATTTACTTCTTCATCAAATTTACATTATCATTATACTTGTCATGCATCACCTGGTGGTAAAAATTTTATTTGTCCTGAGTGCCGAGCACAATTTGAACATTGGCGAGGTGTAGTCATGCATTTATGGAAGGATCATACAATCGACATTGATCTGCATGCCTGCACAGAGTGCAGTTATAAAACTTTTAGCTTTTTTAAATTAGATAATCACAAGGTAAGCTATATTAATCTTACACTAATTCATCTCCTCCCAAGCAGTTTCTAATTTATGTGAAAATTTTGACATTCCTAAGTTAAAATAATTCTTAAAATATAGTGAACAATATCTGTTTGCCGCATGAGAGAAGCTATTCACAAAATCTGTTGAGGATTAATATTCCTCCTTTATAATTCCCAAGTAAATTAGGTTTATGGGTGAAAATTCACACAGAGGGAGATTATACACCCCCCACTGGTGGTGATATAGGGCCCATGGAGTCCACAGCACAGAAGGGCTCCAAAATTTTGGAGTTAAGAGGACCAAAAAATGATATTTTTTGCAAGTAAAATATTTTTATAAGAAACTATGTCAACCATAATATTTACACTTTTTCATTTGATATTTTGTTGTGCCATCAGTAACCATTCCAAAATATCATCTTAAATGAATTCCGAATAAGTTGTATTATTTTGGTCAATTTTTACTTTCATTACCCTTCTACCGTAGGTAATGGAAGTATTGTATTTGGTAAAAAAATTCGATATCGAATTTTCAACTGATTTAAATGTTTTAAGGTCTCCTGACTTCAAGAAAGTAGTTTTTGGCAATTGGTCAGTGTATGTATGTGTCTGTGAGTATGTATGTATGCGGGATTCTTCCGACTATTATATCTCTGAAACCTAATAAAGACATAATGACAAAACTGCTGACTTGAGTTAGGTCTAGAGTACAAATGAATTTTTTAACCTTTAGTGAAAATTGGAAAATCAGAAGTAGAACCATTAGTCTGTATCTCAAAAACGGCTTTAACGATTTTGTTGAAAGTTACTATATAAACGCCTTATTAGATGCCTTTCGTATGTAATGGTTGGTTAGTTCATGAAAATTGATAGGTGTTTTGTGTAAGTAGGTCAGTTTGAGGTCTCGCAAGTGTGTTCTTTTAAAAACGGCTGTACAGACCTTTTTCAAATTTGCCATATATTAACTCTCTTTTAGATATCCTTTCATATGTAATTGTTGTTTTTTTGGTCAACAATTGAGTTTGTTAAGTTTTGGTGAAAGTCAGTATCTCAATGATGGTTCTTACTGTTTTCTTGAAAATTGCTACATAAACCTCTTTTTAAATAACCTTTCGCATGCTTACATGATTATTAAAGGAAAATTGATAGTCATCCTGATTGTGATTAGTTAAGTCACTTTCAGATCTCAGAAATGGGTATTTCAAAAAACAGCTCTACTGATTTTTTTAAAACTGGCTGTGTAAACTCTGTTTATATGTCTTTATGCATCAGCTTTCTCTCATAGGAAAATTGTTACACTCCTATCACACACAAAAACTTTTCATGCAATTTTCGTTTGAGCCAATTTTTGCTCCAATTTCTGGAGGCTGAAATCCAAAAGAGGGTTGCAAAAATTGAGTCAAAAATTGTTCAAAAAAACTAGTTTGCACATTCAGTACATGTTAAGGAGCACCTATTTATCGCTGTTTTAACGAGATGGTGCGAAGTCTCCATGGGAGAGCGAAGAGAACAACGATGAATGACTTCCTGCCAGCCCTATCTTTTCTCAACACATATAAGGAGCTTTCTTCTCATTGGCTTATCACAGTAGGAGAAATTGCTTGTACAAACAACTTTTTATGACTAGCCACAAAAAATTGCTCATATTCCCATTTCCGATTACACTGGGCATTGAGGTGATTTGAGCTTAACAGAATTGGCTCAAATTTACAGTTGGCTCAAAAGTTGTGTGAAAAGTTGCAGTGTATAATAATAGCATTAGGTGTCTTAATTTGTTAGTTCAATTTTTATGTCTTCTGACCACATTATTTGCAAAAGGTGCATATAATACACTTAATGGTGGGTCATGGAAGTCTTGTGGTTGTTACAAAAAGATTTTTTTAATATTTACTTTGAATTTAACATATAAAGTAATTCCTAAAATAAATTTATTCATTTATATTAAAAGAAGTTTCTTAAATTTATTAGTGTTTTTCTTAAGAGATAAATCTATCGTTAATAAATTATAAAAAACTGTAAGTGAACTGTTAATAAAGTAGAGCATTTTTGAAGAGGACCTGAAATATTTTGTGGGAAAACCTCCAAGTTGTTAATGCTATGACTGTGCATGTGCACCCCATCTAACAACATCGTATCTTTAGAAATGATTTTGCTAGACCAGTCCTCAATATGTGAGAAGTAAAAAGATGCTAAGATCACAACCTGACTGTAACCTGATAGATGAATTTTAACTCAACACAAACCTGACCCGAACCCACAATAGAGAATTTTGATGACCTGAATTCAATTTCTTCATACCCAGATCCAACCTGAAACTTGAAAACTAAAAGAAAATTATAAAATTGATATTTCTTCTAAATATCATGCAACACCTTTTAAAGTTATGCAATACAATTGGTAAACTATTTTAAAAAAGAATTGAAAATGTAATTAAGTTAAAAAAAAAAAAAAAAAAAAAAAAAAAAAAATCGGAAAAATGGATTAATTATAATTTCCAACCATTTATATGTGTATTTCAAATTGTGTAAAAAAAGAAAAAAGAATTGTGCTTCAATTTAGTGTTTCTAGTTTATTTGTACTGTATTATGCAATGTCAGTTATGATGCTGACATGAATATCATTTACTGTGAACATTCTAATATGAAAACTTCATAGGTTATTCAAAATTTATGACTTTCTTTACACCATATGAGAATAGGGCATAATTTTGCATAAATGCTGATTTTGAGGGATATTTTCATTGTAAAAATGTCAGAATGCATTTGAAATATAATTTAGGATACAAGCATGAACATAATTAATCATCTTTGGCAGTCAGATACTCTCCTTTCTTCTTCCTCTTGTAATCCAATGGGATTTTTGTTGCTTTATATAATCAGTATATTTCATTCAACAATAAAGTTTTTTCAATTCTACTCCTTGAACATGTCATCTTTTATCTTAAGAAGCAATTTTTTTTTTTTTTATTATTATTATTTTTTTTTTAATAGTTAAGTATTTCTTTTCGATAATGAAAATTAGATTCTTGAGTTTGCTTAATGAAATAAAATATTTAAATTTATTTATTTATTAAATTGCTCTCTCTCTCTTTCTCTCTCTAAAAAACAACAACAACAATAACAACAACAACAACAACAAAAAAAAAGGCAATATATTTAAAGAGTTGAATTTAAAAAATAGAATCCAAAAAACTTTATTTTTGAATGAGATAACCTAATAATACAAAGCAACAAAAATTCCATTGGATTACATGTGAAAGGAGAAAGGGGGGTTGATTACACCCTATAATCATTTTTGTAATTGTGCACACCCTATTAGCATTTTAAAATGAGGTGATGTGGGATAGATTTAATCTAATAAGCTGAATTTGGACATAATAGTCATCATATCTGTTTGTTTAAAACTTTCTTTGTACTTATAAAATTAGAAATATTTTGTTCACTGTGAAGCTTTTCGCCCAAGGGCCCAGCTGTCATCAGGCTTGTGTGACTTTTTTGTTCTTTATTCTTCCACTCAAGCAGGTAGTGTCATCTTTCATCAATGTTTTAATTAGGCTTAACATCATTGCAATTTCACTCATTGGCTAAGACTTCTATTGTCCCATGAGCTATTGCGAAGTTATGATTATCGTAATTAGTTAATTTTCTGACATTAAAAAAAAATCTATTTATTTCTTGTTCTTTGTTAGTTTTTCATAAGGCTGTAGTGGTTCTATTGTATTTTATATCGTTTTCATGTTCTTTTATTCATTTTGAAATTTTCTTTTAGTCGTGCCATGCAGTAGACTGTTTCTTTTTCTTCAGTTTGGTACTTGATTTATGTATGCTTGTGGTTTTTAGAGGATTTATGGGGTATTTAATTTTTTTTTATGAATATATCAGAAATTGTTTTTATTAGATTTAATAGGAATGTTTAATTTTAAAGCTACATTTTTTATTATAGAGATTGCTATAGTTAATTTTGCTTTAGATTTCTGTCTGCTTTTCATGTGATTTAATTTTTTAATTCTATTTTTATGTAATTTATTTATGATATTTTTACTATAGCCTGCTTTTTGTATGATTTTGGATATTTATTTAATTCTTCTTTTAATAGGATTTTGTTTGAACAGATTTATTGCACAATTTATATAGGATTGAATTGAGTTTAACTTGTATTTTTTAGGGTGTTTTGCATTTAATATTAATAATTTTGTTACTATTGTTTTGTTTACGGAAAATGATTGTTCTGTTACTTTGTTCTAATTATGGTTACATCTAGGAAATTTATTTGATTGTCCTGTTCAGTTTCATATGTAAACTAAATGTTTTTTTCTTTGTTATATTTAGCCCTAGAAAACCAAATCAAATATGAAACAGTGATGGTTTTAGAAATTTGAAAAATTGCTTACATTACCCTCTTTGACCTCTCAAAATTCAAAGTTTTGCCATTACTGTACTTCTGAAGTAAACTCTATAATTTTTAGCTAGGAAACTAAACTTTGTATGCAGAGAATGTTGATTTTAAATAAAACATCAGATTTGTTCTAATCCCTGAAATTTTGTATCTTAGGCAACTGTAACTAAGATGTTTACACTTGTGATGTCCTAAGCACCTCAACTGCATCATTTATATTTCTTTACTTTGCTTTTTCAATTCTGTCTTTTAATTTTTCTATGAAACTTAATCTCTTGACTTTTTTGTTGTTGTTGTTAAAGTTGGAGTGTTAAGGATGTGAAATAATAATTTAATGATTTATTAGTGGGACGCGTACATAAAAATTTTCACAACTCTGTAACAAGTTGAAATAGTTAAAAAATTCAAAATCACCTAGAAAGGTTTTTACTGTTTGGGAACCTGACTTACATACTTCTTAATGTACTGCATATGGCTGAGAGCTTGCTCCCTAACCATGGATAATTATTGGAACCACACACACAAAAAAAAAAAAAAAAAAAAAAAAAAAATCACTATTTTTTTCTGTATGTGGTGGTACATTGTTAAATTATTAAAATCTCATATTTTCATATTCTAAAAATTTTCAGAAGTGTCAGTATAATAGCAATTGAACAAAAGGAGGTCAAAGCCAAACTATACCAAAATGTTATTCACCTTATATAATAATAGTAAACCTATATAATATTGTTATATAAAAAGTATATAAAGAAAAATAAACCAAAAGATAAAGGAACATAAACACAGTAGAAAATTTAATAAAAATGGAAACCACCTTAGCAAAAATTGCAAATTAGGAAAAAAATAATATTGATTTTAAAAACACATCCAAAAATTAGCCAATTACAATAACTAAAAATGGGTCAGTCCATATAATTTCATGGAATATTTTAGAAATGTATTGCGGACTATTTTTGTTTCTTTTGATACTTGTGCCCCTTACAGGCACACATGAAAGATGCTTAAAGCAACTTTTAATTTTTCTCTACTATTGACCTTGGATTTTATACAGGTCGTCAAAAATCATTCTCATGGTTAAAAATAGAATTATTAGACCTTTATATTATGGCACAAATCTCTTTGAATTAAATTTAGGAGTGCTAATATTAAATTAAATATTAATATTAAAGTATATAAGGTAAAGGTGTCACATGCTTAGTTATACTGCTGCAATAAATAGTTTAGTTATACTAAAATAATTACAGCTCAAGATGAAACATAAAATTTTTATTTATTTCTATAGTGAATTTCTAGGGGACAAAACCACTAAATAAAATAACACACAAATTAATCTCTAAAATCACAATAATGAGAAAATTTAATTGAAATTGTGTGTTTTTTAACCCTTTACAGTTTACAGCCCTCAAAAATGTCAAAAAAAAAAAAAAAAAAAAAAAAGGCAAATTATTGATCTGTTAAAATTTTGTGTATGTGTATTGTTTTGATAAAATATATATATATATATATATATACACACATATATCTTTATTTTAGATTGCATAGTTCGGCTAATTAACGAGCACTGAAGTAGAAAATTAAACATTGAATTAAATAACTGCATATTATTATTATTATTATTATTATTACTTTTTTTTTATTAAGATGTGCTTTATAATAATGCAAAATTACTTTAATGAAATTATGATAAAACATTAAAAATTTTTGTTCATTTTTTTTTTTTTTTTTAAATATTTAGCCTTATTGAGGCACCTTGGGACATGGCCTACACTGGGACACCTTAAATTTCAGCTTTGAATTAGTTTTCTTAGGACATCATAGTGGGCAGCACAGTCTACACTTAGTGTAATTTGGAATTTCTCACATTAGCATGTAAAGATTAATGGAATTTGCTTTGTTTTAAAAGATTCAAAGTTACATTAATGGGTGATTTAATAAACAAATTCATTGTACAAAATATAAAATAATTTAAATCCGAGTATGTGGTAACTAAAATATAGACATTTATAATAATTTTAATGTTAAAAAATGTATTGTACTGCCAAGCCTAACTTTTTGAGAGTTACATTATGAATAAAGATCCAAGTGGGGCAGGTTGGATACTCTCTCAACCTGCCCCACCACTATGCAGAGCAAATAAAGAAATATTTGCATGTACTACATAAATTTATTGAGGCTTTAAATGTATTAAAATTGAAAAAAAAAAAAAAGACTGTTATTATTAAGAAACTTTTTTTTTTTAGAATTTAGATGAGAGCAATTTTCAAATGTAAAATATAAATATGTTAATGTAATATATTAGTAAACTATACATTGACATTTATGAGGCTCTAAAGTCTATAAATAAAGATTTATTAAACAATCAGGCTTAATATTTCTTGTGCATTAAAGTTTATCGCCAGTGTTTCAAGCTGCTCCACCTAGTGGGGCAGGTTGGGAAATTGTAGAGGTTTCTAATTTTTTTTTTTTTACTGAAATTAAATTTGATGAAATACTGCATTGGAATAAATTTTAACTGAAACAGGAATGTTTAAACTTTATGTCAAACTGAGTTTGGAGAAAGTTGAATAAAAAATAAATTTTCTAAAAGTCATTATCTAAAAAGTGTCCCCACCTTACCCTATTTATTAAGTATTTCTTTTTAAATTCAAAATCTCAAAACAATACACACAGTATACACAACACTCTAATAAATAAATAAGTTGGCTTTTTTTTTTAAATTTATCCCATTTTGATTTGTGTGTATGTGGCGCGGGGGGGGGGGGGGATTAATTTTTGTCATTTTTCTGACATTTCAGAGAGGGGAGGGGGCTATAAACTGTAAAGGATTAAAACCATACAATTACAATTAAATTTTCTCATTTGTGTTATTCCAGAGATTAATTTGTGTGTGATTTTATTTTGTGGTTTTGTCCCTTACAGAAGTTATTCACAGTAGAAATTAGTAAACATTTTACATTTGACCTTGAATTTTGACCTATTGTAATTATTTTAGTTATTAAGTTACAGCAGTATAACTAAACATGTGACACCTTTACCTTACATATTTTAATTCTAATATTTAAAATTGGCACTAATAAATTTGATCCAAAGAGATTTGTGCCAAAATATGAACGTCTAATTATTCCATTTTTAACCATTAGAACGACTTTTAGTGACTTCTATAAAATCCGAGGTCAATAGTAGAGAAAAAAATAAAAATTGCTTTAAAAATCTCTCATATGTGCCTATAAAGGGATACATGTATCAAAGGAAATAAAAATAGTCAAGCACTTGGATTGACCCAAATGTGCATAACAGCATGGAGCTATTGAAATATTTAACAAGTTAAAAGCCTATAACAATGTTCAACATGCTTACATAAACAATAGATAGAACCACATGATGATGAGAAAGAAACCAAACCACTCAAGAAAATGTCTGTCCAGTCCACCTTGAAGAAGTCTAGTATATGATGATTAAATGTATTTACAGTGAATTTAATAGTAATTATGTTAAATGTATTGTAAACTTCTCTATTCTTTGAAGAAAATTCAATTTACAGTACCCGCCGCTTATTAAAATCAAATTCATCCTGAGCCAAACTGATTTTATTAAGCGACTGATTTTTATATCCGGTGAATGTTTCTGCACACAAGAAAAAGGTATTACTTTCCTGAATTTGGAAAGAAATTTCAGAAGATAACGAATAATGGAATTAATAAACAATATTAATCAATTTTTGAAAGATATAATTGGTTAGTTGTTCTTTCAATATAATAAATTAAACACCATCCCAAGTTCCAATGCACTTTTCTTTGAAGAAAATCATCATTACTTTTCCAAAAGTTCATGCTATTCTTTAAATTTAAAATTCTTACATTTTACATTCTTGCTTCTTAATTATTTCAAAATAATTATTAAAAATTGTCGTTTAATAATTAAAAATTAATAAATAAATATATATATATATATATATATATATATATATACGCTGCATAAAAAAAAGTAGACGGACACTTACTTGTAATACTTTAAAGCCGTTTATTTCTTTAATTAGAGATATGAGGTTGATTTCTCTAATATAATTATATTCTTGAGACATCATATATTATTATTTTTTGGATATAGATAGAATCCTTTTAAATTATTCAGTGGAAAAATTCAGGAAACAAAAATGGTGTATATTTGCACTGTAATTTTTCTTAAAAAAAGTAGACGGACACATCTTGTATCTCTAAAATAAAACGTTTTTAGTAAGGGGTTCGTCTCCCATTTGTTTTAATAAGTTTGTATACTCTGTTAGGCATCGAATCAATGAGATTCTGAATCTTTTTTTGACAGAAAATTACCCAAATGTTTGTAAGAGCTTCTTTGAGCTGGTGAATTGATTCATACTGGGGCCCACCCTCATAAATTTTATTAACAAGTATAGCTCAAATGTTTTCTACAGGATTCATATCCGGAATCTTGGCTGAACAGGGTAAAACATTGAAGTTGTTCTCGTGAAACCATTATTTAACGTTGTTAGCGGTGTGTATTGGCGCTCCATCTTGTTTGAAAATCCAGTTTTCTCCTCCAAGATCACACGCAAATGGCAAAATCTCACTGCTTAGTGTTTCAATATAATCTTTGTGAGTCTGCTTCTTTACTTAGGAACACTAAATTTGTCCTCCCACCATAGCCAACAGCTAACCACACCATCACGCCACCACCACCAACTTGCCGAGTAGAGTACACTTCGTCTTCTTTCTCCAAACAGTGCCAATAATATTGATATCCATCTGGTCCGTCTAAATTAAATTTTTTCTCATCTGAAAAAACTACAGATATCCATTCTGTAGTCCAAGACATATGGTTTTGAGCCCACTGTAGGCGTTCTGTCATGTGGTGATCCTTCCAGCATGGATGATGTTTTCTCTTCTTATATTGAAAGAGCTCTGAGTGCTTAATGTAGTTATAAATTGTCTGAGAAGTTACGTTAGTAATTTATGTGCTTATTCGAACTCTGGGAATTGATGCTCCAGTTTTTTTCAGCTCAGTAAAAATTTTTCTTTGGTCTCTAAGCGAAAGTTTCTTTGGCCGACCACTCTTTTTCTTTACGCCGTGGGCTTCAGGAGCACGTAGAAAATCGCTGATGCTACTTTTGCTTATTAGAAGTAACCTACTAATTTCTCTGACTCTTTTATTAACATTTTTCAGCGCTATAATATGTCTTTTCTGGTAATCAGTTAGAGGAATTCCTCGTGGCATGGCGCATTCACCTCCAAGAAGTTTAACTACGTAAAACCATCTTGTCAAGCACGTTAGCAATTGGCAAAAGGCCAAATGTGCATGTACATGAAAAACTGGTATTCCGCAAGAAACACCCATTTAGATAATTGCAGTTTTTGACCAGTATTTTTTTATTACACGGTATAAATAAAACGGTATAAATAATACGGTATAAATAAAAAAGTTTGTTTGTTTAGCATGCATAAATGACATTTTTGCTGCTGAAGAGATATTTTTGAGTTTATTAAGTGGCAATGCTGATTTTATTAAGCGGCGGTTTTAAAATACCGTATTTACCCACGTATAAGTCGACCCCCCACTTTTCCGATCAAGAAATTTGAAATTTTTGAAATCCCGCGTATAAGTCGACCCCCCATTTTCCTGATCAAGAAATTTGAATTTTTAAAAAATACATTTATTCAAAATTATCGGAAAAAAAAAGAAAGTATTAAATATACAATAATAAGGAAACTTTAACTTTTTTAAAATAATTTATTCAAAATTATCTCGGAAAAAAAAACTAAATATACAATAATAAAGATAATAATACACAAATTTAGTACACAAAATTAAACTGATAATAATGAATAACAATAATATGACACTACTGATAGTATGATATGTTATGGTAAAGTAGTAATATACAAAGTTAAACTGATTCAATGTCTGATTCAGTATCAGACTCGCCAAACAATTCACAAAATTCCTTTGTCGTCATCGGCTCATCATGATACACGTTTTCAATCTCTGTATCGCTACATTCTTCCTCGTCGTTATCACTTTCAAAAATGGCATCATCTTCTGTTCCGTCTAGTTCATTGCTTATGCAGCATTTCTTGAATGATTTTACAATCATTTCTGAAGGAATTTGATTCCACGCATCTTTAACCCACTGGGCAGTTAATGCAATGTCGGGCTTTCTAATATTGCCGCCCTTTGTAAATGTTGGATGATCGGATGAAATCCACTCTGCCCAATATTTTCTAACATTTGCTTTGAAGGGCTTATTGAGGCAAACGTCTAGGGGTTGAATGACGGATGTCAAACCTCCCGGGATTACAGCTACAGTCGTTTTCAGTTCTTTCGTCACTTTATTCACGTTTTCAGAAAAGTGGCCACGAAACGAGTCGTAAACTAAAAGGGAAGGTTTTTTGAAAACAGCTTCCGGTCTTTTACCCCACATATATTTAAGCCAGTCGACAGTTCCATCAGCATCCATCCACCCCTTTTCATGGGTTCGAACTAGCACACCAGATGGAAATGTAACGTTTTTCGTCAAAGTTTTTCTTTTAAAAATAATTAATGGAAGAAGCTTTGTACTGTCGGCCAAACACGAAAGTACGACCGTAAACCAGTTTTTTTCGGGCCCAGTGGTTTTTACCAAAATGTTTTTTTCCCCCTTGCAGTTCACTGTTTTATTTTCTGGTAGGTCGAAACACATGGGTGTTTCATCCATATTTCCTATATGGCAATGTTCAAAATAATTCCTTTTTCTTTGATCGATGACGTATTTTTGAAATTTCATAATCTTTGCTTCCAAGTCAGATGGTAATTTTTGTGCCAGTTTAGTGCGCTGGCGTAAAGTCAAACCATGACGATTCATAAATCTAGTGCACCAATGTTCTGATGCACGAAACGTGTTTGGAACACCATACTTTTCTTCTTTTGCAAGCTTCATGGCGCGTAAACGTATCCCAGTTCTAGTGATAATAAAACCATTCTGCTTGCACTCTAAAACCCAATCATTTAATACATTTTCGAGTTCTGGAAAGGGTGATTTTCCATGCCGCAAAGCCTTTTTTGATTTTGGGATGTTTTCTAGCTTTCCCTTATTCTTGCGCCAATCAGGAATCAATTTTTCGTGAACCCCAAATTGACGAGAAGCAGCACAGTTATTAGATTCTTCCGCAAAAGAAATAACTTTAAGTTTAAATCCAGCTGCGTATGAATTGCGTTTCTGTTTTCTAATAACTAAATCAGCCATATCAGTAGAAACAAGGAGAAAAAGTGTAGTAAGGTAAACGAAGAAATAATGAATAAAGTGTACTTCTAAGAACGAGCAAGATATAACGCGGGACACATATTTCTAGCGAGTCACGTGTTTATAGCCACTTGCGGACGATTCAATTGCCCATAGGGGTGATACATTCTCGGAATCTTACCCACTGATCTCTCGGAGGGGGCGAGAGGTGGGCGGGGTTTGGCGTACATTCATCGCCTGGACCAATCCCATAACTCAGCCTCGAAACCCCACCCCAGTGCTGATAAGGAAAAACAATTCCTTCCTCTTTTTCTCTCCTGGTATAGAAATCGACAGTAAACGACGTCATTGTGTTATGGAATGGGGGAAGAGAACAATTGTCTTACAAAAGGGCATTTCAGACTTCTGATTAAAAAAAAAAAAAAAAAAATAAGGATCCACGGATAAGTCGACCCCCCCAACTTTAAAGCCTTTTTTTGTCCAAAATTTCTTGACTTATACGCGGGTAAATACGGTAGTTTGTATTGTTTTGATTCTGGTCCTAGCTATTTGATCGTATTAAACGGCTGATTTTATTAACCAGTGAATTTATTAAATGGCGGCTACTGTATTATAATTATTTCATAATATATGTTTTTATTATTGAAGTATTTTTAACTAATGAACTGTTTATTATCTGATTTCAGAAAATTCACAGTGATGAAAGAGCCTTCGCTTGTGACACTTGTGGTAAAGCCTTCAAGCAAATTAGTCAACTTCGTAATCATATAGTTATTCACTTAGACAGGAAGAATCTTCCTGAAAAAAGATGGTATAGTGAACAAGAGTGTGATATTTGTGGCAGAAAATTTTCAGATACTAAATGCTTAAGAAAGCATAAGCAAGCAGTTCACAGCAAGTTAAAGCCATTTGTTTGTTCGTACTGTGGTCATCTAAGTGCAAGGAAAGCTATGCTTGAATTACATATGAGACAGCATACTGGTGAGAAACCATTTATGTGTGAACACTGTGATTATCGTACTGGAGATCACAACTCTTTAAGAAGGCATCGTATGAGGCATACTGGGGCCAAACCCTACAAATGTCCTCATTGTCCTTATGCTTGTATTCAGGTAAGAAATATTTTTTTTATTTTCGAGATATATGCTGTATGTTTTATATTTATATGAGATATTGTATATATATAATTAAATCAAGAAAATATAATATATTAAAATCACACAATCAACTGATTGAGAAGAAAATCATATTTATTGAAAATTTATTTTTTTCTGACTGAGTGAAAATAATGCCTGGACCAGGAGTCGAACCCCAGATCTTTGACTTACAAGGTCAAGGCTCTACCAATTGAGCTATCGGCCTGGATAGCTCAATTGATAGAGCCTTGACCTTGTAAGTCAAAGATCTGGGGTTCGACTCCCGGTCCAGGCATTATTTTCACTCAGTCGGAAAAAAATAAATTTTCAATAAAATATAGTTTCAAAAAATAAATAAGTAAATAAATAAATAAATGTACATTTCGTGTTTAAAAAATGATTTTTTAAAATTCTTATAATCAAGCTAAAATTGATGTCAAATAATAGCAAATAAAATTGAATTTATCAAATTTGTAAAAAATAATTGTTTTAACTTAGAACAAATATATGATTCAAAAAGTTTTTTTTCTTTTTTTTTTTCTTTTTTGACTGGAAATGGGAAGTTTTGTCCACTGTGTTACACATCTGTATGTTGCAATAATTTATATAAGTTTACCTTTAACTTTTCAAAATATATGTGTAACATAAAGAAATCGACACTCATTTCTTATAAATACAATAAAATTTTATGATAAAATTAAAAATTGTGTGCAAAAATAAGATTTTCATATCAAATAAAACTAAATTAAATCAGATTTCTGTTATTCTTGGGACACTTTGCCTAGATCTAAAGAGATTAGAGTTTCTATTTTTTTTTTTTTTTTTTAACTTGTAATCATAAAAAAAATATATACAGTACACCCCCGATTATCTGCGGTATTGGGTGGCGCGGCTACCGCGGATAACGAAAATCGCGGATAATCCGCAAAAATGTTGAAAATGGAAGAGAATAAAAGAGAAAACAATTATAACATGAAAAAACAGTTTATGTAATACAGTATTACCATACTGTAAGACGTAAAATAATCTTACCTCTTAAAAAAGTCAGTCTTACACCCTCTTAAAAAAGTCAGTCACTTGTTTTTGTTTCTTGCTTTGGAAACATTTTTTCTTGATCCGCGATTGAATTTTGCGTAGCATAAGTTTTTCAGCCAACTGCACGTCTTCGTCTTGTTCCTCTAAATAATGGAGCAGTCCGTCGACGTGTTGTAAAGCCTCTTCGTGTGTCATCCGCGCCTGTGCATTATCATCTTCTTCTTCGCTCTCGTTTTGCCGCTCTTCTTCACTCTGAACCTCACCCATTGCTTTTTGAACGATTTCCTCATCCGACAACCTTTCAAAGCCGGGATCGTTGGCGTCACACTCCAACCACTCTTTAATGTTCTCATCGTTGACGTTCTCACCACCAGGAACAGTTTTTACTAACTCGGCCAGCGTTGCAGTAGGCATGTCCACATCCTCCTCATCCTTGTCATTGTTGTCTTCATTTAGTTCGACTTTTCTTAATTTTGGGGAAGATTTTCCTCCATGACTTAATGAGGGTTGGTTGTTTTACTGATTCCCATGCAGACGCAATATCGTTGATGCTATCCAAGATTGTGTATTCTTTCCAAAACTGTTTAAAATCACAACCTTCTTCAATTTTGGTCATTAGAAGTTTGGTGCGGTATTGTCTCTTCATTGACACAATCACTCCTTGGTCCATCGGTTGAATTAGAGCAGTAACATTAGGGGGGAGAAACATTGCAAAAAATTTGCCATCAGAAGACTTAAGCACACTTGCACTGGGATGAGAAGGTGCGTTGTCGATCAACAGCACCGCCTTTTCTGGCAATTTTTTTGCTTTGAGGTGTTTTCGCACTTCAACAACAAAGATCTTATCGAACCATTGTTTAAATATTGAATGATCCATCCATCCTCTTTTTTGATTGAAATAATCAACCGGCAAATTTTCTGCTCTAGTGCCTTTAAACGACTGCATTTTTTTAGCCTTTCCAATGACAGCAAGCCTAAGCTTATGACTACCTGTAGCATTACTGCACGACATGATGGTGTATCTTTTTTTGCTACTTTTGTGTCCAGGCGCTTGACGTTCATATTCAAATGCTAACGTGCGGGTGGGAATGCATTTCCAGTAGAGTCCAGACTCGTCAGCATTATAAATTTGTTCAAATAACTTCTCTTTTGACACTAATGCTCCAAATTCCTGTTGAAAATCGTCCGCTGATTGCTGGTCGCCACTAAGTTTTTCCCCATGAATTCCAATCTCACGAATTCCATGACACTGCTTAAAACGAGTTAACCAGCCGGATGATGCATCAAATTTGCCTTCCATGCCTAACAAATCAAAAAATACTTTTGCCTTAGCCGCGATGATAGGACCGTTTACGGGAGTTCCCTCACTTCGCACCTGAGCTAACCACTCCGCCAAAGCCGTATCTAGTTCATCAAATGTAGACTTCTTCATAGTTTTTCGTTTTTTCATTCCGGAAGCACTGTCTGACATTGATGCAAAGTTCAGCAATTTTTCTTTGTTCTTTAAAATGTCACGTACTGTTGTTTCCCCGATTCCATAATCCAAACACATATGCTTCCTTGAAGCGCCGTTTTCTAATTTTGAAATCATTTCCAGTTTTTGGGCAATCGTCAACACAACCTTCTTTCGCTTTTCGGCCATTTTAAATCCGCAACGAAAAATGTACCAAACCAGGCAACACAATCACTAAACACGATAAAAGACGAACAATACTGTTAAACATCGACCGGTCAGCGTCAGCACTCACTCAATACTGAAGTGTCAGATGAGAGGGGATAGTTTGGACATGTGAGTAGGCGGGGCCTACGGCTGTAGGCGAGAGAGAAAGAGGAGGGGAACGGTGGGAGGGGTGTTCAGCGACCTTGGCGCGAACACCTGTGTATTGTCAGTGGCTCGGAGATAAAAATGCAGTACTAGATTGCGTGCCAGCCTATATCAACCCTTACATTGTTTATCCCTGCGAACGGGTTAGCTGCACCTGCTTTGTGCACGTGACTGTTTCACATGTTTGGACATGGAATTTATGTTTAGTAAAAACGGTCAAAAACTCATCTTAAATTGCGGAAATAAGTTCCATCTGAAGGATGGGAATGAAAAAAAAAAAAAAAAAAGTGTATATTTAGACTCGCGGATAATCCGCAACGGGGATAATCCGCTCGCGGATAATCGGGAGTGTACTGTATATACTGTCAGTAATAGTGTGGACAAAAATGTAACAGAGTTATAACTGACTGGACATAGCAGTTACAAGATTAATTTGTAACTTTGTACTAAAAAAAAAAAAAAAAAAAAAAAAAAAAAACTTAATTTTGCATTAAATTTTAATTTTGCATAAATATATCTAAATTTTTGAACATCATCAATAGCATATCGAAAGTCATAATCTAAATGTTCACCTATCAATTTTAACTTCGGCTCTGTAGGATTTTAAAAATTTGTCAAAATGAATGTAGAATATATTGATCATTAAAAACATTTTGAAAGTTATTTTTTGTTAAAATATTACAATCATAAAATGATAATAATAATTAGGAAGTTAATATAAAATGAAAAATTAACTTTAAAATTATTACTTTATTTTCAGTTTCACACAAAAAACCTTTTTTAAATAATTTAATGTAACATTCAATAATTAAAATTAACTATCAGAGAACAACCTTGCTTGTGAATAAAGAAAAAAAAAAAAAATACTGTTTAAGCATGTATGTTGTACTATAAAAAAAAGTTTTAAAAAATGTTGCCTGGTTCAATATAATTTTTTATTTTATTTTCAAAATAACTGTAATAAAGTAGACTTTACATGAGACACAAAATATTAGGACATTAATAAATAATAATTTTTCTGTTTGACAAATAAATAAATAAAGGAAATTTAGTGTTAAAATTATTTTTATATGAAAAATTAAATATAGTTGATACTGTATATCGGTACAGTATTTAAGCAGTTTCTTAAATGGCTTTTTAACTCAGTTATTGATTTGAAGTTGGGACATCAACATTTTTCTGTTTTGTTCCGGATAAAAATGTTTAAGACCTTCATAAAGCATCTAAATCAAATCAACGAAAACCTGATTATTCAGAACTAAATGAAAAATCCAAAAGTATATATGATTAGGTGGTAGTAATTGTAATATTTGGTTTAAAAAAAAATAAAAAAGACATATAATTTATACTATTTTCACTGGAATGACCCATATCATACTTCAGTTTAATATTAAAAATTCTATTTAAGTGTATAATATAAATAAATAAATTGTATTCAGTAAATGGAGAAATAAACTAATTTTTTTATAAATCATTATTTATTTGTTCAGAAATAAATGGAGAAAAAGAAAAGAATCGGTATTGAAATCAAGGAAAGTTTAGTAATTTTACTAATTTACATCCAAAAATTTAATATGTACAGTGGTGGACATAATTATAAGACACCTATCTAATTTGACAAATAGTGAAAGAAAAGATTCAGAGCTTAAAAATGTTTTATCAAATACGTCAAAAACATAAATTTATTCTGTTATCACACATAATTCTTTTACAGAAATGATATTTTTATAAAGTTTAATAAAAAAAATTAAAAATACCATGGACAAATTTATAAAACATCCTAACATTTTAATTAAAACACCTGCTTTTTTAAAAAATAATGTACAATTAGCAAATTTTCTGCACGCTGTTATGACATCAGCAGTTAAATAAAGCAGATGATAACCGACTTCACGCATTTACAAACATGCCATGAGGTACAGAATTAAAAGAAAGGGAAATTCCCGAAATTTGGAGATTAAATGGAACTGGTACTTCAATTAATAATATTTCAAAAGTTATTAAACGCTCTAGATTTGCAATTAGAAATGTTTTGAAAAGAGAAATTAATGGATCAGTGATTAAAAGATCTGGACATACTCCTTGCTTGTCCTCGAGAGACAGAGGCCATGTGCTTTTGCTCGCTACACAGAATAAGATGACCACTAAAGGCATTAAAAATGCTTTGAAACTGAATAGTTCAAGGAGAACCATTTGCAGGGTGTTGCATAATGCTTCCTATGTGAAATATAAAAAATTGAAGAAAAAACCACTGCTTCTAAGCCGGCACAAAATGGAGCGTCTAAATTTCACTAAACAAACTATGGCTTGGACCTCCAAATGGTACTCTGTTTTATTTTCTAATGAAAAAAAGTTTAACCTGGATGGTCCTGACGGGTTTCAATATTATTGGCATGATTTAAGGAAGTCTCCTCATGTACTAATGAGCCGACAAATGGGTGGAGGCTCAGTAATGGTTTGGGCTGGTTTTTCGGCTCAAGGGAAAACATATATTGTTTCTGTGCATTCAAGAATGAATTCCAAAAAGCATAAGAATCTTCTTAAAGATCAACTAGCCATATACGGTGAACTTCTGTGTGGCGAAAACTACACTTTCCAGCACAATAACATGCTGATTCATGCATCACACGAAACAAAAAAGTGGCTTTCAGAGCGAAGTGTCAATGTTCTCCCGTGGTCTTCTTGCTCCCCAGACTTAAATCCCATCGAAAACTTGTGGGTGATCTTAGCTCATGCGGTTTACCGAAATGGGAGGCAGTTTATATGTGTCGAAGACCTAACGAATGCTATAAAATGTGCTTGGGAAGAACTGTCTTGTGATATTTTGTTAGAATTGATAGATTCGATGCTGAATCACATCTTTCATGTTATAAAAAACAATGGCGGCTCCACCAAATATTGAATAACCATGTTAGAGGATTTTTTTTTAGACCATTAGTGTCTGCTAATTATGTTGACCACTGTATTTGGAAAAAATGGTTGGTGTCTTATAAATTTGTCCATTATGTTTTTAAGTTTTTTCATTAAATTGTATGAAAATATCATTATTATAAAATAATTATATATGATAACAGAATAAATTTATGTTTTTGACGGATTTTATAAAAAAAATTTTAAGCTCTGAATCTTTTCTTTCACTATTTGTGAAATTAGATAGGTGTCTTATAATTATGTCTACCACTGTATTTATATTTAATGTATGCACATATTTGCACTTAGAAATTAAACAAAGTATTAAAAGTTGAGATAAAAATGTACTAGATGAAAAATTGTACACATTAAATACCTTTACTCGTAATATTGTAGAGTTTAAACAACAATGAACAATACAATGAAAATTAGTCTTTGATTATGCTATTATCCCAGTAAAGTACTGTACAATTATGGTATAAATTATAGTTAGGCCATGTTCTTGCAATCACGAAGGTCTTTACACATATGCTGATTTAACGAGTTCAGTAAACTGGGGTGATAATGCTTGTGATCGATAGAAGAAAAGCTTTAAGGAAATGTTTACCAAATTCCAGTGTATTGATTAATTTGACACCTGTCGGTTAATTAATCATCCTGTATCAAATGTGGTCACACTATGCCTCCAATATAAGGTTTTTGATTTAGCAAAGATAAAGTAAAGAACACTATTTACAACAATCAATAATAAGTTTATTTTAGAACTTTATCTTAGATAATCACAGAAGAACTTTATCATATTGAATGATATTGTTAGAATAAAAGCAAGTTGATTTACAATAGTAGTTTATTTTTTAACTTTATCCTTAGATCTATAAACTTTTATTAAAATAGACTTTGTTATAGAAATTCTACATTTAATTTTTTTTAGTATTTATTTCAGCTTCTGGTTGTTTGCCCTGTGAGCAAATAGGCTGTTTTAGATTATGAAGTGGGGGAGAGAGTGGTGCTGGTGTTACTGAGTTGAAGTTTAATACGGTCAAATTTTTCATGGATCACGAATTAGCTGGTCACTGAAGGCAGCTAGTAGTATAATATAATTGAGATCAGTAATATTTAAATGATATGTCATGTATAGTGCTGACTCTAGGCTAATTTGGCAGGGTGCTCTACTCTGCTACCCTTTCAAACCCATTTTAGCACCCTGTTGCCCTTTTTGAACCCATTTTAGCACCCTGGCATTTTAAACATTTTGGCACCAAGTAGCCTTTTCTAACTTTTTAAATGTTCAGAGGCCTTTAGATACTTTTCAACTTTCTAGTTTTACAGCATTCCTGGAAGAATAAGTGCATATAGCCTATATATATATACATACACACACACACATAAAATCAGTAATTTATTTTTGTCATGTACAAAAATCACAACATAGATGGCAGCAAATAATGCCCTTTTTGAAAATAAGTTGCCCTTTTCATTGAATTCCCCCTGGCAGCCCTTTTGTTCTACAGTCAGCACTAATGTAGCAAAATGGTCTTAGTGCACTTAAAAAAAAAAAAAAAAAAAAAAAAAAGGAGTCATAACATTGTTTAATCAAATAATGAGGACCTCAAATATGAGCATTCAGGTTGCTAAAAATAAATAAAAGCTACTGCTTTATTAGCTTTATATTACATTTGCTCATGCTGATATAGCTTTTTTACTACAGTTTGGTATTTCTTGTAATATGGAGCATTATTTTATTATAACTTGATACAACAACCATTGCTTAAGTGTGCATGTGCGAGAGTTTCAAATTCAATTTTGAATATTTGCTAGTAATATTAATAACAATAATTGATATTGATAATAAAAACAGAGGGAATATTTTTATTATTTTGCCTTCCTGATCTTGATACAATATGTACATATATTACAATGATAGCAATTTAATGTACTGATATAATACAAAATTTAAGAAAAATATAGTGAATGAAATTAATTTGCATGAAAATATTGAATGTAAATTATCACATATTAAAAAAAAAAAAAAAAAAAAAAAAAAAAAAATGTTTACTTGTAAAAAGTTTGATAAATATCCTAAATAAATGAAATTTATGAATTAAATTATACAGTCATAAAAATACTGTTTTTAATATAATGAAAGTACTACTTTAACCTATGAATAATAATTGAAATTCCCATTCAACTCTTCATATGTTTTTCCTAATTTTTTTATAATATGCAATAACTTATATCACAGCAGGTTTTTTTTTTGTCTCATTCATATAAACACTAATTAGTATTTTATTGCTATCTATATTAAGATGTAAGGTATTGATAATTTTAATAATTTCACTCAAGTTATGATTTAAGTTTATATTACATTATTCTAATTTATTTTACATTATTACCTATTAAATTTTAAATTTAATTATTATAACTAATTGTATTTCAGGCTATTTCATATAAAACACACTTAAGAAACAAACATCCAGGTTTGGAAGGTCTCTACTCTTGTTCATTGTGCACATTTAAATCAGTAAGTAAAGAAAACTATATTAATCATATGTCTGATCATAAAAGAGAGGCAGAAAATCTCACTGTTGAAGCTACCAGTATTATTGAATCTAGTAATGCTGAGGAGCTTCTTGAGCCCATCTCTTCAGAGCAATCACCTGCCCAGATGCAGTTAAATGATACTGCTTTGCAACAACTGGAAGGTATATTACCAGGTAATATTACAGCTGCTCAGCTTATTTATACCTGCCTTAATGCATTGAGTCAAGATGGCGGTAATTCAAGTCTTCCACCTGGAGTGACCGTTAATATACCTCCCGGTACTGTAAATAATTTAGATGGTACTCAGACTATAACAATCCAACTGCCATCTGGTCAAGAGATGGAAAATGAACCTTATTATTTAACTATACAACAGGATGGTACTAACTCTGCTGCTCTCGTCGTACCATCTGAACAAACTGACAATTCTATGCAAGAGGCTACTGATTTAGACAGTGTTAATTTTGCTGAGCAAGATGTGTCTGGTGCTTCATTAAACTGCAGTGTTCTTCAGGAGGAAGATGAGAGTGAAAATCTTGAAGCAGCTGATGCTAATTCTTTAGTTATATCAAATATAGAACCATTTGAGGATTCTGAAGAATATAAAACTGTTGTAATTGAAGATGATGAAGAAAATGAGTCTTAATCTTCCAAAGTATCTGTGATTTTATGTAAATTATTTTGTGATAACTATTGTTGGAACTTGTTGAAGTAATAAGAACAACTAAAAGAACTGTTATTTCATTTAGCCATTCATTGTTTAACATTATGTCATTTAAAATACTCAGTTATTTTATTATATTTATTCACACAACACAAATATTTAATAAATTGTTTATTATTATTATTAATGTGCGACAGAACAATTTCTTTTAATATGCCATTTTGCATGGTCTCCAAATTTATAGACTTTTTTGCCTCGAATGAATTTGGATATAAGCAGTGGTTGATCCAGGCAAAAATTGAGGTCCTTTTGCTGCCCCTTCAGAAAATTCCACAAAAAAGCCCCTTCACCAAATTCAAATCCATAAAAAGGACCCTTCACAAAATTCAAATTCATGGAAAAAAAAGCCCCTTTAGAAGATTCTGTTTTATAAAAATGATCCTTTTATAAAATTTTTCATGTTTTCAGCAATATTTTTAATTAATGCCTATATTTGGTTCAATGAAACTCTACTAACTTGATATTAAACATTATATAGAATGACCGTTGAAATAGAAGGTTTCATACAATATATATGTATATTTTTTTCTCTTCACAAAAATAGATAAAATTTTCACAAAAATGAAAATTTTACAGAAATGGGCCCCAAAAAATTGAACCTTGAATTGACCCCCAGATATATGCCAACTTCAGCTTAGGCAAGAATGGCCATACTTTTTAAAAATTTTAAAGAATTTTTATCAGAAAACTGATAAGTAACCCTGCCTTTTTTTTTTTTTTTTTTTTTTTAATTCTCTAGATAACATATGGGGCAATTCAAAATTTTACCTATTATGTTTATCATTCATGTTTTTTCATTCCACTTCTTCTTTTTAGCACCCCCCCCCCCCCTTCTGTGTTTGACAGTTTACCCTCTCTATTTCGCCTTTTCTCGTTTAATATCTACACTTTAACTCTTTGACTTTTATCTTCATGTAATTGGTCTAATTTTATGCGCTGAATTGTTTTAATTGGTGAAAGTAAAGTTATCAAGTAATTTTAAAGTTAATGTTGGTTATTTTCTAATTAAAAAAAAAAAAAAAAAAAAAGGAGTGAAATGAATAGGTTTTTAAATAATAATAATAATAATAATAATAATAATAAAATATGTGTATCACTCTGTAAAATTATATGTGAAATAGAAAATCTAGTTGCCTATTTACATTTGGCATCTCAGATTTACTTAGCAGTGACTAGATTCATTTGAAGTTAAAGAACTGTGTAATTTGATTTTACACCTGCAGTGTTATTTTATAATGTTAGTGTAAAAATTATTTAAAAGAAAAATAATAATAACTATTTGATAAATACAAATTTGATTGGTTTATTGAGATGTTAATATTTCTTTGTTCATGTTTATTATTTTCTTATTATTTTTACTTTATTTTAACAAATATTTACTAATTTCATGTTAAAGTTTTTACAGAATTATAATTTCTTTTACCTTCCTTGCCTCCCCCCCCCCCCCCCCCCGTTTTTTTTTTGTGTGTGTGTGTGTGTTAATGTGTCTGTTTATGAAAAATATGCATGTTTAATGTTCATTTTTAATGTTATATAACTGCACTTCATTTATATTGAATAATCATGTTATTTTGTTTAATGTTCGTTATAAAAATTTTGTTTTTATTCTGTTTGTTTCTTGGGTACTTTCATATTAACTGCATGCCATTATATGAAATGAAGCATGTATAATATGTACAAGTTCATCTTGAAGTTTATAGTAAGTTTAATAGTTTTTATATAATTAGTTTTTATAATGTATATCATAAATGTTTCTAATACGTATAGTTTATTAGTACAGTTGAACCTCATTAATGTGAACATGCTTAATGTGAATTACTTTTAACATGAACTGTTTCCACAATCCCCATCAAAGTCAAGATTAATTTCTGAGCTACTGATAAAAATGGAAAAATTTTTTATTCCCCTTGAGATTCACGTTCACGAGGTTTGACTGTATAAGTTTATCATAAGTGATGATTAATTCCTGGTATGTGGTTAATACAAAAGTTCCGTTTTGTGGAACACTATTAACTTAAATCAGGGCCTGAAATTTCAACTCGGAATACACTTACAAAAAAAAAAAAAAAAAAAAAAAAAAAGTTAACACAAAATAGGGTTGACATATTCTATTTTTTAAGTATTTTGGAAATTTTTCCTGCAATTATTTGAAATGCTTTTACAAATATGCATAACATTTTATGTAATAAACTGTTCTCATATATTATACCTGTATGTGTTAATGTATTGCATTTGAGATTTCAAAAAGATTAAAGCATCTAAGAGCATAAATATGAAGAATCACTCAAATATTTTGTCAAACAATATAGAATCAAAATCTTTTTACCATAAAAAATTAAATATCAATTTTTTTTTTTTAACTTTTTATATCGGAAACACAAGAATTCTATCTATAACTAGACCAAATTTTACTCGCCACAGTAAAAGTTTTGCTCTTCAATAGTGAGCGAAAATTTCATGCTCTGATTTAAATTACCAGAGAAGGTACTTTTATTCTATTTATAATGTAAAATATTTTTAAGTTAAACATTCTTTTAATTTCCAATATATTTTTTTTACATTTAGTGACATTGACTGTTTGCATTATATATTATTCAGTAGCCCTTCCCTTCTCCAAGAAAATAAGTTACATTCCTTATTTGTACAATGTAATAAATATCTAGTAAGTAATATGACTTGAATAACTTATGACTTAAAAAGAGGGCAGTCCCTCAGCAGAACACAGAGCTAGGCATATTAACCAGAGCTTTGTTGTACCCAATATCTAGTGATAGATACTAGAAAAATTAAAATTAGACTTCATTTAATTCAAATAAAGTACTCAGTTATTACATAAAAGCAATCTCGTTTATGATTACAGTACCCCCCCCCCCCCCCCCCCCCCCAAATAGATAAAAGCAGAAACTGTCAACCTTTCTTATATAAAATGCGTCTTATAATTTGTTTGATAGATTCAGATTAACTTTTAGTTTTAATGTCTAATAAAAAGATCCTCCTTTTCCTGTATTCTCTTTTCAACGTGAAAAGATGACCACCAATCGAGACATCAAAATTTTGTAACTATATAGAGAAAATCTTCTTGATTTTAATGAAACCTTCTCGTTTTTTAAATTCAATCTTCGTGTTTTTTGAGCTCATTCTTCTTGATTCTTACCACAAGAATTTGGCAGGTATAGAAACTAAGTGAGATTTTTAAAAAAAAAGTGAGAACAGAAAAATACTTTTTTTTTTAATACACTGTCAATACAAGATTATTTACCCAATTCCAGTTTTTCAGGTGTTTCATTGTAGAAATATAATGCATTTTTGCAGCTGATCAACAAAATACATAATTTTCTTGTGCAAATTTTTTGAAAACTTTTAAAAATCATTTAGCTTTTGTGAAGGTTCTGTTTAAATGTACTGATTTTTGTGAAAGGTTTGTCATTTCAAGATTATTGATTTTTATGAAAGATCTGTGTTCGAACGGACTAAAAATTTTAATAAATTGGCCCAAGAAGAGTGTGCGAATTTCTCTCAATGTTAAGAATTTTATGTGAGAAAATAAAAAAACATGCGAGATTCTTGCAATCTTGTGCCTTAGTGGGAACCCTGAGGTAAAGCAAGAACATGAAATATCCTGTTCTTTTTGAAAATCACTATAGGATCGGGGTGGGGGGGGGTGGGGGTTAAGGATATGCTAATAAATAAATATATTTAAAGTTTGTATTATTTAAAAAAGTTGGTAATTAATTCTAGTCATAATAAGCTTTATAAATTTCATAAACATATCATGTTTTAGACATACTTTTTAGGGTGTTCTTGTTTAAGATTAGTGTGAGTATTTATGCTTCATTGAGATTTTAATACTATGATGCAGATCAAGTTGTTCTTTTCTTATTGTAACGAATGTGTTTGCCTGTAATGTAATAATAATATTAAAAAGTATATTGTGTATATAAAGCCTTATGCAAATCCTTTTTCTTTTTCTTCTTCTTTTTATATTAAGTATATTTTATTTTTATAAGTGTCACCAAATACAAATATCATTTAAAGATCAGTGGTAGGTTTTATTTACAATTAAAAATGCTATTTTTTTCTTGCTTTTTGGTGTTAAATTATGATTAATATTTTTTTCCCATAGTATAATTCAATGTACTTTAGTCGATACACTTAAATTTGCAATTTTAATTGAAGATAATGAAAATTCTGTTTATTATTCAGTGTTACGTCTTAGAAATTAATGAAGTTGATAGAGGGATTGTTGTTTATAGGATTTTTCTTTCTTTCTTTCTTCTTCTTCTTCTTTTTTTTTTTTTTCTCTCTTTCACATATTTCTCAGTGACTGTGAAAGGAAAGTTGTATAATGAGAATTTAGGAATATTTTTTGTTATTTACTTTGTGCTTTTTTAGATTGTGTGTGTGTGTGGGGGGGGGGGGGGAGCAACTATGTATTTCATTGGTTATAATCATAAAAAAAATTATTTGCATCCTTGCCCTTTTATGTAATTTCAGGATTTTTAAAGTAAGGTCATAATCAGCTCTGAGTTATTAATCAGAATATTATCTGTTGCACATTCATTATAACATAATGCAGTATAATACTTCCAGAGGTCAAAAATTGGGGCACTTTAGCTGTCGCTTTGCAAAATTCAAATCCATAAAAATGGGCTTCTTCAGAAAATTCATTTTCATGAAACGAGTCCTTTCACAGTAATTCTAATTTACAAAAGCAGCCCTTTCACAAAATTTTGTTTTATTAAAATAATCCTTTTATAATTTTTTTTCATGTTTTCAGTATGACTGCCTGTACTTAGTATTTTTCACAAAAATGTATCCTAAAATTAAAACCTGAATTGACCACTGACTTCATATGCAATAACTAACTTACTTTTTTTTTCTGTTTAATTAATATTTTGTAATTTATTTATTTTGAATATGTGAATGATTTGGATGAATAATTAAGAATAATGCAAAGAATTATATTTTTCCATATTTTTATTAACTCGCTTTCTTATTTGTTTGTCCAGTACAAATCTTGCAATCGATTTTTAACTAACTTCCTGACTAGCTAGACATTTGAAACTTCTAGAATAGCTCAGAACACGATGACAACACAATACCTCGAAGCCCGATTATCAAATTTTTGATTAGTTTTATTTTAATTAAAATACGGAAATAATAACCTTCTAATGGCTTTAAAATTAGCTATTTAAATATTAGCTATAATTTAATTGTTTGCAAAAAAAAATTTACTAGTTCATTTTCTTTCGACATAAAAATTTAATTAAACGTGAACATTAAAAAATTATAAAAAGTTAAATTATGTATCTCACAAAAATTGACATCATTATCACTTTAAAAATTTTATACACATTGATAAAGTGCAAATATAGTTCTATAACTATGATTCAACGGAGAATTTAAAAACATGGCATATAAAAAGTTTTTTTTAATCTTATAATTATTTCACATGAGCACTTGGAATGGTGTTTCTGTATGTATATTTCTACCCCCATTCCAGAAAAAATTTAAGCACTAAAAAAATAAATATAATATAATTATTTTACTTTTGGAAAGGTTAATCTATTTCAACCTTATTTTGTAAATTTTATAAAAATAGAATTTAATTTATCTGGCCAGTGCAAATAATGAAAAGTTAAAATCTAATCCTCCTCCCTTGTCCGAATTTGCTAAAACTATGCATTTTTTTTCTTTTAAACGCTTCTGATCTTCCGAGTCAAAGGAAAACCTTGTGTATCATTTTCTCCCCTCTTCCCCCCCCCCTGCTTAATATATATATATATATATATTAATAATGATGATCTATTAAGCATTAAAATAATGGATTTTTTTTTTTAAATCTTGCCAATAATTTTAAACTGTTTGTAAAAGGAATTAAATAGATTTTTATAAATTTACGCATGTAACATCCATATGTATTTGTTGTTTATGTTTGAATATTTTATAGAAATATGTATTGTTGTATTACTCTACAATTTTGCTTGTGCAATTTTTAGCAAACTTGTTTTTGTGTCATCATCATCTGCATTAGTATATATTGTATATATAAAATGTGCTTATGAATTTGAACCTTTTTATTCATTAATATATTGTTATTTATTTAATAAAATAAATGTTTTTAAACTGTAGCTTTATGTCTCAATGTATTCTGTTGTGCTTTTATTCATTTTGCATTAATATATATGTACTAGCAGGTTTTGCCTGCTTCGCTGGACATTAAACTTAAATGAGTTGTCAAAATCCCATATCTTTACTAATAACCTAAGTTCTCACTGTGATTGGTAGAGGTTTTTCTCGCTCGCAACGTGAGGAGTCTGGGTCCCCACTGCCTTCGGCATCAACTTACCCACTACTTACTTCCCCTTCCTCAGCGGGTGAGTTCGAAGTTTTGCAAAATCCCACTAATGTACATAATGCGTACACTTAATCAATATCCACACACCAAAATTCGCCATTCTAAGATAATTCAAAGCGAATTCAAACGGAAAAACATGTTTTTACCCATGTTTATTGCCTTCCGACTCCGAGAAGGGTGGGGGGGGGAGGGGTGTATTTCGAATTTCGTGAAATCCAGTTACAGTAAGTGCCGGATGCATACAAACAATTTACGCACCAAATTTCGTGACCACAGAAGTCTTTAATAGAAAATATTATAAATAAATAAATACAAAAAGCACAGCTTTAGTATGGGACCCTTTTGGTAACTTCAAATATTTTAAGCCATTTTTGCGATGAATTGAATTGGCTATCTCAATTGTGCAATTATAGATCTTCGCGAGAAACATCCGAACTACTTCGGTACCAAATTTCAAATTTTGCCAAAGGGATCCGATACTAAAACTGTTCCATACACAAAATAAATAAATAAAACAAAATAAAATAATAAAATAAAATAAAATAAAATAAAAACTCTTTTCTGATATTTACAAAATAAAAATAAAAAATCTTAATAAAATCCAAATTATAATCACTTACAATTAAGGGGAGAACATAAAAGAACCTCATAAGGTACATAATAACAACAAAAAATTTTGTTTTACTGCAGGAAAGAAAAGTGTTGCTTAATTAAATAAAAATATTAAACTAATGCCAAATATCTCTATGAAAATATTTATCCACATACAAATTCCTGATTTAAAAAAAAAAAAAAAAAAAAAATCACCAACTTTTGTAGGTCAACTATTTATTTTTCTCTCTAATTTTTATTATTATTCATGTGAAATGAAAAATATTTCATTTTATTTCTGGAAAATAAAAAAAATATATAAATGTGTATATATAAATATAAAACCTTCTACTGAATCTGGGTTGAAAACGGAAAAAGGGTAAAATAAATTAGAAATATCAGACCTATATCTATAAATTTGATACCAAATGAAAGGGGTGATTTTTCTGAATCCAGGGGTGCAAACAGTTTTTCGATGCGACAATTAGATTTTTAAAATATAACTAAAGTATGAAATTTAAGTGGAAACAGAAAAAGGGAAAAATAGATTAGAAATATCAGACCTATCGTTACAAATTCAGTACCAGATGAAAGGGGTGATTTTTCTGAATCCTGGGGTGTAAACAGTTTTTTGGTACAGCAATTAGATTTTTTAAAATTAACTAAAGTATGAAACTTAGATGGCAACACTTCATTTCAATCTTTTCATAATTTGCAGTGCGAATCACGCGAATAAAAGTCTTTAACTTAAAAATTTATTTTTATATTTTATTTTTCCATTCAAAGCGCTTTAGTGAAAAAATATTTATGGCGTTTTTTACCCACAATTCAAAACTAATCAAAATTTTAAAAATTTCTATAGATATAATTTTAAGATGGGTGAAGACCTAAGTCTGCCAAGCGCCGTTGAATTCCGTCCAGCCATTCTCGAGTGATGCCCGGACAAAAAAAGCGACATACAGACACGATGACACACACAGGCAAAATTTTCTGAAGTCATTTTCGGCTTTCATAGGGTGTGAAACGTGAAGATATCGCAAAACTTTTTGATTCCAACAAATTTATAGACAAAAGTCTAATTTTATTAATACAGATAGTGTAATTTGTAGTACTAGCAAACTCATACAAAATTTTCACACTTCATTTCTTTTCTTATTTACCTGTAAAATTTGAAACTCATAAATCTTAAATAAATTTTCCCACCAAATCTAAATTTTAATTCATTAGAAGCTAAATTATTATTAGAACCAAATTAATATTTTGGGATAAAATCCAAAATAATTCAAAGAGAGTCTTCAAATTAAAATTCATGACCACTCAGTTTTCATACTTCCCCAAGTAGTACAGTATAGTACCCCCTATGGTGACTTTTAAATTTCTGTCGCCATCGGGCATTTTTATTTATTTATTTTGGCATAATTTTTTGTTAAAAACAATTTAGTACCTAGCATTTTTTAATCAATTTATGACATGGTTCATATTCTGTTAATATTTTTGAAGTATTCATAGGTTTAAAATGACGATTGTAAGGATGCAACTTTTAAAAATACACTTTTCTGTAAAGTGATTTAATCAGACAAATGACGAATGAACTGAGTCCATATGTTTAAATATTGCTCATGTAAATATGTTATTTTTTATCCATACATATTTAAATTTTTTGGGAAACTGGCAATTCTGAATAATAAGCAGCTATATTTTGGACAACACGAAATACTGATTAATAAAAAAAAATATTCTATACTCAGATTTTTTTTTTTTTTTTTTTTTTTGCGAATGAACCTGATTTGTCTAATTCTACATGTATAAATACTGGTTTTTATTTATAAAATCTACTTTTCATTTATTTACATTCAGTTCTCATTCGCAATGTAGAAATATCGTCAATTTTGGTGTGGCATTGTTAGTGTAATATATATATGTAAAAATAGATTTTTTTTTTTTTATTTAGAAAGTTTTATTTATCAACCTTAATTAATTTTAGAAAATTTGGAGTGGAAGGATGATTTTTACACTAACTATGTGAAAAATATCAGAGCCGGGAATTGAACCCGGGCCTTCCACTTAATGCGCGGATGCTCTACCACTGAGCTACCCTGGGTGATAACCCTAACAGCACAGTTAGGCTTAACTTATCCACAGTACATCTTAAGGACGTTTCTGGGATGTCTTTTCATCCAGAAGACATCTTGAAGATATCCTGGGGAGGCGATGTGCTGTCTGGGAACCAACTCAGCATTTCTCACATAAAAAAAAAAAAAAAAGTTTTATTAAGGTTTTTAAAAGCTTTGACCTTGGCTTCAGTTTGTTAAATATTAAACATATAATAAAGTAACAAATTAGGAAAATTTGTATAAAAAGGTACAGAATTTTATAAAATTTATCAAAAATTTCAGTGAATTCCGTTATAACAGTTAAAAAATTAAAAAATTTTTAAATTTTCATACAAAAGCATTTTTAGTGATTAAAATCGACTGTATATTCTAATAATAAGAGGAGAATTAAAAAAAAAAAAGTATTTATTTAAATCTGGGATTTATTGGGTTTTAATCAAGTTTGGGGTTTAATTGGTTTATTTAATATTTTATCTAAAATACTATTGGGTTTGATTTTTAAGTTTTATTTGGAAAGAGAACAATTTTAGCATAATGAAATATATCATTACATAATAATAATCAAAATTTAAATGACTTTCCTTTATTTAATGTTTGATTTGATCTAAAATGAGAAATAGAAGTAAAATGAACTTTAATTTCATTGTATTTAATATTTTTTCACAATTCAGGATTTAATTTTTATTTAAAATTATTTTCTAAAATTAAAACTAATAATTATTAACAAAATATTTTAATCTTTCCATGTATGACTTTCATATTATAAATAATTTTATAAATTTTGAATGAGTAAAATGAAAAAAGTATGCAAAAAAAATGTAATTTTTAAAAAATATATAACTAGGGGGCTCTGCCCCCATGCTCGCTCTGTTCACCAAACCCCGAGGAAAGCTTTGCCTTCCCTGACTCGTTTCACTCATTAATCCCTGTGGGATTCTACACGACTATTCGCAACTTTGCCTTTCATTGAATTAGAATATTAGTAATATATGACGCAAGAGAAAAGTTGACCAAAAATAGAAATCCACCATATTTGGTATTGCATTGAAATACACATTTAATATTATATCGTTTATAATATGTAAAAAATCTGTTATAACGTTTGACAATTTAATAACAATTTGGCATTATTTTGAGAGAAAACATATGCTAGACAGCTAGACACAAAATAAACAACCATAGCATTAATTATTTAGAACAGAGAGAAATTCTTAACATCTAAACCATTTAGCATTACAGCTTTAGTATATGATCGACTTGTTAAATTTTTGTCACTGTTTGGCGATGAATTTTTTGGGTGTTATTGCTTGATTAAAGAAATTATGAACTTATTTTTTCTAATGCCTATAATTTTTTTTTCTATTGAATTTTTTTAGTTAATTTAGGACAATATGCAATACTCACCATTTATTTCCAATGTACAGCAAGGTTTAAAATGGTGCTTCCAACAGTAAAGATGCAACTTTTTAAAGTACACTTTTTCTAGAATATGATGTAATCAGGTTGAAAATAAATATCTTATGTGATTATTGCAATTATTTTAAACATTTCGTTAGTAGTAGTAGTACGACAGGACAATTTCTTTCAGATAGCGATTTTGCATTATCGCCACTTATTGAATTACACTATGAATTTGCCAAGAGCCTGTCAATATCTGATTTTACTATTTGATTTCTTAAACTATATTAAATACTAAGTTAAATCGAAAAAAAAAAAAAAAAAAAAAAAATCACATTTTTCGAAACCTACTGATAAGTGAAAAATGCATTCTTGATTGTATTGTAAAAACGAATTACTGGTTTGAAGCATTCGAGATAGACCATCACCATTCAGAAATTGGATGGCTTTTGAATATTTATTGACAATATTTTCTGAATAAATATTGATGATAGCTCCTGAATACTTGTTGGCGATATCTACTGGATATATTGATCATGACATCTTAATAGTTGTTGGCGATATCTTCTGAACTTGTGTTGATGATGGTTCTGAATATTTGTTGGCTACATCTTCTGATTACACCTTGATTTTTTTACATATATATTATGTAATGTTAAATTTAGAAAATAAAAAATGAACGTGGAGAATGAAATATAATGATTACTGGATAATTTAATTTATAGTGACATCAATGATACAGGAAAAACTACTTCAGCCATTTTCTTTCTAATAATGAACAGAATGAAAAACGGATAATATTTTACCTGGAGATATTTTTTACATTTAGACCAAATAAAAAAGTTCTTCTTTTTTTCCCTGTTGAATTAAGTTAAAAAATATTTTTAAAAAAATCGTGCTAAAGCAATGGTACAGTTTAACCTCTTGGCGAAATTTTAAATTCGGCACCAAAGCTTAGACGTTTCTCGCGAAAATCTTGACATGCATTATTGCGATAGATAATTTAAGTCATCGTCGAAATAAATGAAAAATGTAAAATCAGCCAGTGAGGTCCTGTATTAGCTGTAACTAAAATATTTTTAGCAATGCAGTTACTACATTCCTTTATATGGAAAAATAGACAAAAAAAAAAAAAAATTGTCCTGTTGTATTAAATTCTGTTTTCTGCAAAGTTTTATATCAATGCTTAAAAAACAAAAATAGGTTGCGGAATTTATTATTATTATCATTATTATTGCACCATTTTATAATTTATCTCTATATTTAAGTCATGGCTAGAGTTAAAATGGCTATTGTGGTTGTGTAAATGAATTCCTTGGCGAAAAACGTACGAGCTTCTTCATTTCTAAATTTTAAAAATCGCGAAATTGGTCATAGTAAAGATCTATCCTTTTAAATATGATTTGAGTTAAAAATCTAAATCTTTATATAAACTAATATAAATTTTTATCTCGTAAATTTCATTTTAAAAATTTCTGCGCTTAACCTCTAACTCTATACCAATAGTTGTTTAAACATAATCATGGTATTCATTACTAAATCATTTTTGCCTAATGTTAAAATAAAAACTAATAATATAAACTAAACTAATTGTATAAACTTAATTAATAATATAAAATAATAATATAAACTAAAATAAAAATAAAAACTAATTTTTGTTTCATCTTTATTAACTTTACGTAATATTTTAAAAATATCGGTTATTTATAAATGTTTTGCTATACTAAATAATTTTTTTCTTCTCTCGAGCATCTCAAAGATGCCAATTATTCAATATTTCTTATTTACATCATTGATAACATTTTAGTTTTCCTGAGGAAAGTGACGTCAGAGACACAGAAAAAATGCCTTCCTTGAAGCAGTCGGAATACACTGATATATCTCATGACGCAGAGAACTCTGCCCTCTGCAAGAAGTTGCTGTCGCAGACAAAAAAAATTGACGCCAGCAACAGTTACTTTTTTTTAATATATAGAGATAACATTGATATTAGCATATTTTATTTATATTTGCAAATTTACGAACATGAATACAAAACAAAGTTATCCTGCACTCTGTACTTATATATTCAGTGTATTATATTTGTTATTTATTATTTTTAATATTTATTGTTAAATTGTTAGAATTTCAAAGGAAGTTATTACTTTTTAAGTCATGAAATAAAATAACTTACAAATACAAAAATTCTCATTTCTTTTTTAAAAAATGTTCCATTCAAAAGAAATTTATCTGATAAAATTAGGAAAGCTTTGTTATTGTATTATTGGTTGAAAGGAAAGTGATTTTTATTAT
Organism: Salticus scenicus; assembly: GCA_963930645.1. Lineage (NCBI taxonomy): Eukaryota > Metazoa > Arthropoda > Arachnida > Araneae > Salticidae > Salticus > Salticus scenicus. The sequence goes on along the minus strand of CAWVNO010002912.1, from coordinate 6,885 downwards.
TTGAAATTGAAAATATTTTTACATAATTTAATATTAAATGGGCATATATTTGCCTAATATGATGATACACTATGTTATGTAGGTAAGGTTATAACCCCACCTACATATACTTATATAACCCTATATGTCTGTGTGTATATATATATAATAAAGATGATCAATTAAGCATAGTAGAAGCCAAGCAACAGATACAAGATCACTGAAACACCAATGACCAATAAGATTAAAAAAAAAAAAAAAAAAATCAGTGGATGAAATACACTAATGTAAAGAAACCAGATCTATTAATTAACAGCCTGCAAAACAAACGAATCAATAAAGTAAAACAACAAATCTTAACTTAAAACCATAAACTTATCAAAATTAATGAAAAAACAACCCAAGAAACACAAGATAGGAAGAAGGAGGCAAGCGACAAAACTTGTGACTTGCCTGTGGGGTTACACTAGTTTTACGCCGGCAACACTCACCCAGCCTGCCACAACCAGAACAGGAACCATATGGATTTAAAAAAGCAAAATTTCAAAGCGGATGAACACCAATGAAACCACGTAGCAACAATGAAATTCACCGATTGATCACATTGTGTTTAACAGTATAATTAGAACATTAAATATAGTTGACAACTCAAAAAGGAAGAATCTGAAATTTTATTGGAAAAAGAAAGTTTGCATAATAATACAAAGCAAATGCAACAAGCCTTCTACTTTTTTTTTTTTTTTTTTTTTTTTTAAATTTAATTTCACAAACCCACCCAACCATCCAGCCTTACAACAACACCCCACCTCCGTAGTCAAACATCTGCCCACCCAACCGCCACCTTTTTTATTGTCTTTTATTATTTTATAATTTTTTTGTTGATATACACAAAAGTGTACACAGTTTTTTTTTTTTTTTTTTTTTTGTACTGACAGAGACATGGTTAAGGATATAAAATAGAAAATACAAAGTTTTTAGGAAAACCCATTTTAGCAGTGGCTGTGATCAGTTTATTAATATTCTTGTTTTTAAACTTTGCAGAGCATAAATTATTAATTCGAAATAAATGGTTAATGATGATGTTTCTAAATACCGAAAGATGCAGACATGAATTAAAATGTGTAAATAAGTTTACATTAAAACTAAAATCTTGCCGTTTGTCATAGGTATCTGTGTAAAGTTTATTACCATTGATGATTATTTTGAGATCTAAAAAGTTAATTGATTGATTAGTTAGAGTATTTTGAGTTAGCTTTAAATTAGGTGGATAATTGAAGGAAAAGCCATTTTGTGAGTTCTTGTTGCGATAAAATACAATAATATCATTGATGTAACAATAAAATCGAACATCATCATTGCAAATTTGCTTTTCATAATAATAAAGAGAGAGATCTGCCAAAATACTGGAGCTACAACCTCCTTGTGGGATGCCTAATTTTTGCAAATAGATATCGTTGTTGTGGAAGATATAATTATTATGGATAATTAAATTTTTCTGCTTTAAAATTGTAAGGAAGATTAATTTGAGCTTTATTTTCTTGAAAAAGACTGTAAATGATATTACTAAGATCTGATAACTCAATATTATTGAAAAGATCTTGAAAGTCAAAAGTCATAATATTGTCTATTGAATCGAGCGATTTGATGTATCGAATTAATTGAAAGCTATTTTTAAGACAGTGTAAATTATCAACTTTGCAAGTACATTTGTAAATTTGTTTTAGAATATCCAGTAGAGCTTTATTAGCATTGTTGTTATAAGTGTTACACCCAACAGTGACAGTGCGAAATTTAATTGGAGATTTGTGAAACTTAGGTATGAGAACTATATAAGGATAATTAAAGTTATTGAAAGGAAGTTGAAGTAGTTTATAGTAATTATGTATTTTTCGGTTATTAATAATAAGGTTATTATTAGTTAAACTAAAGATGTTACTATTAGTGACTGAAGAGTTTAAAATAGAGAGATAGTAGGATTTACAAATAATGGCATAATTATTAGGTGATTTGTCAACATAAGTGATCACAAAGTCATCCTGTAGTGATTTGATTGAGTTAAGAAGTACAGATTTTTTATATAACACCAGATTTGAAGAATTGATAAATAATGCATTTTTAATTTTTTGTAACACTAAAACTTTCCATTGAGTGAAGTAGGCAATAGGTTTATTATGAGTAATAGATATTTTATAAATAAATAAATCTAGGTCATAAGAAAACTGTTGAAAGATTTGTGGAATGCTAGTTTTACTGGAAGTCTAAATTTGGTGCCAAATTTCATGAACTTTTTTAATTGATAATTATCAATAATATTGAGATTACCAGTGACAATGTGTCCATGGTCTCTGTCAATAAATTTTGAGAAAGAAGGATCATTGCATTTACAGGTTACAGTGTTAGTAAAAGAGGTAGACTTAGATACAGAATTATAATTGAATATCTTTCTGCCAAGTGGAAGAGGATATTATAGGTACGAGATAGATTTAAATCTTTAATCGGAAACAAACATTCTTTGTCATTAATGATAATGATAGACGTGATGTTAATACTGTTCAATATTTGATTTGTAAAAGTCACAATTAATTGAGTGTTTGTTTTAAATTTGTTGGGCTTTTTATTAATTTTTAAATTAAATTGTTTGATTTTGTATATATATATATATATGTATATATACAGGGTGATCAGTTTAAAAGAGTACCCGTGGGTGTTTCTTATAACCCTTAAATCTGACGGATGTGGCAACTATTTTAACATTGAAGTATGATTGTTTGAACCTTGTTTAAGTTTGTGAGACAATTTCTAACACTGTTGGACTGTTACAACTTTATTTGTGAGGTAAAACAGAAATGGAGATGCACAATTTTTTTAATCCTGTCATAATTTTATTTTTGAAAAACAATTTAATTCAGTTTTTTTACTTTATCATTCTTCACAGAAAATGTTGAAAATGTTTGCCACCATTTTGGATGCATACATGAACATATGAAACCAGGTTTTTGACACACTTCGCAGCATTGTTGGTGTTATTGACGAGATTTCTTTAACTATGATCTGTTTTAATTCATCAATGTTTGCAGGACTTCTCTGGAAAAGCCTATGAAATGATAATGATAATTTAAATGTAATGTAGCAATGATAATGTAAACAATTTTAATTAAATTTTATTTTTCATGAATAAAATTATTACAGGATTAAAAAAAATTGTGCGTCTCCATATCTGTCTTACCTCACAAATAAAGTTGTAACAGTCCAACAGTGTTGGAAATTGTCTCCCACACTTAAACAAGGTTCAAATAATTATAGTTCAGTGTTAGAATAGTTGCCACATCCATCATATTTAAGGGCAATAAGAAAAACAAACGGGTACTCAAATTTATCATCACGTATATGCTTAAAGTCATGTAAAAAATATTTTTATTTTATTTTTTTAATTTTGATTAGGTTTACAAGAGCTCAATAAAACCCACTTGAGTTTGGATTTTATTTAAGTGGGACACCTCCCCCCCCCCCTCAAAAAAAAAAAAAAAAAAAAAATTACCTCTAAAGCAAAGTACGGTGATGTACAAAATTTTATTATTGTATTATAAAGAAGGCCTGGAGGTAGCTTAAACAAAATTTTAGTTAAAGTAAATGAAATTAATATTCAATGAAATTAATATACCCTAGATATGTTCAAATGGTTTATAAATGTATTAGATTCTGAAGTTACATTGATTGTATGTTATCTATTTTTACTTTTAAAAGAGACAGGAAAAACTTTTTTTTACGTTTGTGTCTCACCCTGTTTAAGATAGCTTTTTGTCTTGTCGTATCTTTGGGACTTGACAACTAGTTGGCCTTTGTCTGTCTAGCAGTCAATATTTCCAAATGAATACGTATCTAATTTTATTACTCCTTTTTTAGTTAGCTCTCGTGAAAGTTTAAATCATTTAACGTTAGTTTGCTTGATATTTAGAACAAAAAGGAAAAAACATAGAAATCACATGAATTATAAAACCTTTCTAATCGATACATTTACACTCTTTAATATTTGATGTTTTTTACTTCCTTATACAAAGTATAAGGAAGTATTGTAAACAATAATCTACCAATAATTTTCAAATATCAAATAACTAATTTATTTATTTACTTACTTTAATTAATTTTTTTTAATTATTATTTAATTTAATTATTATTATTTTTTTTTTTTTTACGAGGGTGTGGTGGTGTCTGGTCCTCATTAATCTGTGCTGCGCCATCAAGTGCTCGTTGGGGTCATTTAGCAGTCATTGGCTACCAACGCGGGGTACCATCCCCCCGTGGTGGATCAAAATTGCGATGGTCCCTCTTTCTCTTCTCCATTCGGCCTCCCTGCGCTAGGACTGGGCGATACATCGATACATCGCGAAACATCGATTTAAAACCATGCAATTTGAAACAGATAACGCAATATTTCTGTTGGCGATATATCGCAAGCGCCACGATTATCAGGAACTCAGATGCGAACGTACTGCGAGCGACCATATCAGTTTCCGTGAGCCCAACGTTTCACTCCGTGAAAGCCGGTAATCGCTGATACGAAGGAGAGTGGGTGATACACGTATAACGCATGCGTGATGCTAGACATTGATTTAATCTGAAATCGCTACTCACAGCTACGATCTGAATATTCGTTATCGCCTTTTCTGATCATGATCTTGCTTTATCGGGAATCGATTAACAACTAAGCAATAACGCATGCGTGATATGAGACTCTGATATGACCGAGACACTGCGTGATCGTCATCCCATATCTTTATTCGCTGCTACGATATGAATATTCACTATCGCCATTACAATATTGATACAAAACTATTATTGTCTATAAATACAATTAATATTAGTTGATGTCATTAATTTTATTAAGAAACAACTGAATAATTTCGTCATTTATTTGCGCCCATATTTGTTTTAAAAAAAAGTTTTAATATATATATTTAAGATTTTAACTGTTTTGATTTAAATAAATTTTTAAAAGCTATGCCATCAATTTATACTGAATTTGGTTTTAATATTTTAACAATTATTTCATTTCTTTCAAATATTTTATTATATCTGATCAATATAGCGAAAATTTGGTGTTATGTATATTTTTATTTTAATAAACAAACCAAAGCAAATTCTTTACTCAGGATACTGATTGTTTTCCACTGTGAATCTAATTTCAGAGACAGCAAGAAGGAAGCGCCTTTATTTTAGAAATCTTAATATTCTATAGTATAATCTATAGATATAAAAGAGTAAATTCACAGATTCACTGATCACTGACTCAAAATAGCCGTGGCTATTCTATGGGAGATAAAGGTAAAAAATTTTGTGAGCAAGTTGGTTTTAGGACCCTGACGGGACACAAGACGGGATTTTGTGAAATACCTCCCCTCCCCCGTTTCCCCCGGGGCGGGGCAGAAGGCAAATCACCTTTATAAGCATAACTCGACTCCAAATAGCTTCACGGTGAATAAATTGCAGAGGGAGGTTACCGAAAGAGAATGATATAATAATATACACACGCACACACAAAGGAAAGCCCATACGCATACACAAACGGGCCTTGATTAACTTCATGATAGGCCCCGAGGAACACATATTTTCGTGGGCCCGTCTCCCTCTTGCTCTGTGCACCAATCAGCACATACATAGATATACCTGTTTATAGGACTAATATGGCAGAAATTGCATTATGACACCATTTTTTTTCATTTTTAGTCGTAAAAGGCAAAATGGTATTTTCAGGGCCAGTTTTATGGCCTTCGGCTACTCAGGTCACACGCCCAGAATGCCTTTTGTTAATCGGCTCTTGCACGCAAATTTTTCTTCTATATTTCTCTATACAAATTCACTCAAAATAAATAACTTTATTAAAATTAGAAAAAAAAAAAAAACTTTTATTTGTTTTGCCTTTTAAAGTATATTCACAGATCAATAGTTCAATTATTCGTTTTAAAGATATTGACGAAATTTTTTAAAAGATGCCCATATCGAAAATTTGCCCTCTCGGAGGGAACTTAACCCCAGGAGAAGAGCGTCGCTCCTGTATGTCCAATTTCTTTTTTTTTTTTTTCTACTTGATTATTACTATTATAAACAAATCTTTTTAATTTCATAATGATTCGTTAAAAATAATTTTCATTGTGTACGTTTATAAGAAATTTCGGTCTATACCACCAAGTTAAGAACTTAGAAAAATCCGGATTGGAACGTCACCTGATGGACGATTATCACCAAAAAGCAATAACAACTATTTTATGTCATGGTGCAATTGCATATAAGTTTACATGCAATTCTGTGCAGTGTAATAGTTCCTGAGATACAATTGGAACAAAATTTTGCTCACACACAGATAGGCATTTTCTAAAATTTTCTAAAAATGGTCAATCATGTTCTAGATATCGCAAAACATGTAAATCCATCGAAAACTGGAAGTTGAAATTTTTTATGAATCCAATGCTTTCTTCTGTTGAGTACGGAAGAAAGTTAAAAGATTGAATTCATGACGCAGGATAATATATTATAGCTATAGTACGAAGGTGGATGAAATTAAGCGAAAAAATATAGCAAGATTAAGGGAGAATGGGTTTTAAGACGCTCTAGAGTTTAAATATAGAAAAAAAAAGGACATAATGGGAAAATCTCTTAAACTGAATTTGTGAGTTTTAAAAAATTATTTGTATGTGGGTTAGTATTTTTTAAACATCTTTTTAGGCAGCAATGTTTGCTTTATACTTGAGACTACACGAAAACAACCATTCATCATTTATTTCTGTGGGAGGGGGAGTGGACCGTCCCTTTGCCTACGTCCTTGCACATAACATCACATTAATACAAATCATCCCCATTTTTTTTTTTTTTTTTTTTTTTTTTTTTTTTTTTTTATGAAAGTGAGTGACT
>CAWVNO010002911.1:75244-113244 GCA_963930645.1 Salticus scenicus | reverse complement strand
ATACTGGTCTCCAGAAAAGAACATGGTATCTACAAGGCATCTCACCAGCGTTTTTCTTGGTCATGCATCAGCTGATTTAATGTTAAAGGAACTGCTAGATGTACTTTCATCATTTAACATTTGCCTATCAAAAATTTTATCTTTATCAATGGATAGCCCAAATGTAAACAAATGTCTTTTGCGCAAATTTAAAGAAATGGTTAAAGATCAAACAGGCTGTGAAATTCTTGAGGCAGGTTTCTGCAATTTGCATGTTGCTAGTAATGCGTTTAAACAGTTTTTGAACAGCTTAGAATTTGATTTTGATGAATTTGCTACTGATGTACATTATTTCATGAAAAACAGTGCAGCAAGAAGAGAAGATTATAAGTCGATGGAAAATATAACAACAGTAACAGCAAATTTTTTATTGCACCATGTTAGTAATAGGTGGCTAACAGTAGGACCTGTTGCACAAAGACTTCTTGAACAGTGGCCAAATCTTTGTGAGTATTTTTTAAAATTTCTTCCTGCTCAAAAAGGTATTGAGAAGCAACTGAGTAATTCTGAAAGGTATAAGAGAATTTGCAAATGTTTAAAACATAATTTATCCCAATGCTATTTACCTTTCATTATATTTTCATATAACAATTTTGAAAAATTTTCATTGTGTTTTCAACAAGAATCTCCACAAATACACCTTCTCTATTCAGCTGTAAATGAGCTGATACGTAGTATAATGTCCCAATTTATTCAAGATTCTGTTATTATTGGAAAAAGTGGTAACTGTTTGAAAATTGTAGAATTGGAATCTAAAAATTCTTGGAAGCTTTCAAAAGATATAGAAATTGGCACAAAAACAAAGAGTCTGTTATTGAATGCCTCTGAAAATGAGAGAAAAAGTTTTCGCTTAAATGCAAGATCGGCTTTGATTGCTACAACCAAATGTTTAATTTTAAATCTGCCATTCTGCAATCAGATGTTACAAGATCTAGAGGTACTGAGACCAATATGTAAATTAGAGCAGCTTGTTACGGAAGGTGTTACAAAAGGTCTTCATCAAATTACAAGAATTTGTGGTTACTTTAATTTTCCAGAAGATGTGACTGATAAAGTGAGAGACGAATGGAAGCTGTTAAATTTTGATAATTCAACCATTGAGAAATTATGTAAAATGGCTGTGTCTACTGATGAATCACCGATGAGGATTGACTACTATTGGTGAGAAATTTTTAATTTAACTGATGAATTTGAAAGAAAGAAATATGCCAATTTAGCTCAATTAATCAAATGCGCTCTGGTTTTACCTCATGGTAATGCTGACCCAAAAAGAGGTTTTTCTGTAAACAGTGCTCTTTTAGTGAAAGAAAAAACGTGCTTGAATGAAGATACAATTAGATTTTTGAGGATTGTGAAAGACACGATAAAACACCATTGTGGAATAGCAAATGTGCCTATTACTAGAGAATTGCTGTTTAGTGTTAAAAATGCACATAAAGTTTACAAAGAATATATGGATAAGATGAAAGAAGAGGAGCTAAGAGAACAAAGAGAAAAGCTACAAAAAGAAAAAGAAAGACAAGAAACAATAAAAAGAAAAGCTGATCTGGATGCTAAAATACAACAGAATGATGCAGAAATACATAAACTGAATAAAGACAAAGAAAGTGCTTTGGCCTTAATTGAGGAGGGGACAAAAAGACTAAATAAGGCTGTATCAGCAAAAAATACTATTGAAATGAAAATTGCACAAAACTTAATATCTCAAGGATCTGAAGAACTGAAAACAATAGAAAATAAGCTAACTCTTGTAGAAACTGAAAAAGATAAATATGTTAAAAAAAGGATAAAAATCTGATGTATAAAAATAAATATTTTGCTGTTTGATTTGAAATGTGCAATTTCAATTTCTATTTATAGTGTAGCATAAAGAAAATAAAATATTTCTGTTTGCTGGTAAAGGGTAAGTTTTTGCATCTTTCCTTTTTTTCTTCTTGTGCTTATTATCAGAACAAATTTACAAACAGTGTAAACAGTTTTATTGAAATTATAGTTTAAGAAATAATGTTTTTACATTTCAAGGTGCTTTAAATCAAAATATTAAAAGTGGAAGTAATATAATTTTCTGTTCTGTGAAGTACTTTTTCTGTTTTCAAATGCAATTATTTTTAACTAAGCAATATCATCAAAAGTAAAAAAAAAAAAAAGTTCCTAAAATTTTTCAAAAAATTCCTAAAATTCCTCCCTAAAATTTTGCGAGAATTCACTATGAGGCCTGCCCTACGCAATTAACGAAAGAGAACACTCGACAATACCGAAAGAATGGCAACCAATCCTGAATGTAACTGAAGTGAAGTGAGGAGGACTAACGAACCGACGAGGATCAACAATAGAGACAGATGAGGAGGTCACTTAGCACCTGATGATGAGTGCGATGCACTCAAAATACGTATTGTGCAAGTAAAAGAAATGACATTATGTAAGGTAGTTGTGTATTTATTTAATAGTTCGTCTCTTCAAACTAAAATTTCAAATAATCTAATTGGATTTTTTTTTTCCAGGTTCATGTTTTTATCATTCTGAGGTTTTCCTAGAACATAACCATATCTAGTGTATTGTGATTGTGTTACTGTATGCCATTGTGTCTACTCACATACCAGTTATCTGGAAAAAGTCATTAGGTAAATCAATGGGGGGTGACTTCTTGTGTGGGAATTCGATTCGAAGACATAAAAGGCGGTTGCCCAAAGCAACTATGAAGGTTAAAATGTTAAAATACTCGCTGTCGTATGTGAAAAAATATCATGCAAAAATCGTCTGAAGCTTGTTTCTTCAATAAAATAAAAATAAGTATCTATATATAAATATACTTATGTATATATAAGTATGTATTGTGTGTATGCATATATATATAAATATATTGTCATTTAGAGTCTACAGAAAATATATTTTTTAAGATGAAATTCTTAATTTGATGATTTAATGAAAATAAGTCATAAGATATTTAAAATAAAGACATTAATGAAAAATAAATAAATAAATAATAATAATAATAATCAAATTATTATTCTTTTTGTGTTTTCGCTTGTAAAATTGAATAGTTTATATATAGAGAGAGATAGAGAGACAGATAGATGTGATACACGTATTTACCTTGAGTTCTATAGTATACTAAGCACTTAGAATATCGACAAAACAATAATACATTAAAAAATGATGCTTCATTTTGTGTCTTATATTACATGAGACAGTACAATAGGTAAATCATTATATATAATTCTTTTATGTACCATAACGTATTATTTTCTTAAAGAGAATTCGACTTCCAGTTTTCAATATATTTACTACTTTTGAGAGGACCAAAACATGATTCAAACATTTTTAAAATGATCTGTTGCCTTACAAGTAGTCATGAAATATTACTGTCGAAGCTGATAGACAGGAAGTGCTGGGTTCGATACTAAGACGCATGTGTTGACCCAGCCGTTCCCAGTTTTCAGTGGTTTTCTACAAAATTCGAGTAAATATGACCTAAAACCAGTTAAAAATAGCAACCTACTATGAGCTTCCACCCAGGCTAAGGACCCTAGTACAATCAATCGGCTTTAACCTCTACTCTAGTGCCTGTGTGTATTGTAAAAAGATTGCGGAACTGTAAATACAGAGCTAATAATTTCATGACGATTTCATGCATATTTATATATAGTTGCACCTTCAATAAATTATTGTATATCAAATTTTTGTGCATATCACTCACCAAGTGACTCTGCAAGTTTTTATACGTATTTATATATAATCTTTAATATGACGGCTTAGAACAAAATGTCATTAAATATTTGATTTTATGTACACAAGGAGGGTTTTTTTAAACCAATCATTGGAAAAATAAAAATCATTATTTATTATAATAAAAAAAAAGCCAAAGATTTATTTATTTATATTTTTTCATATGTAGAAGCTACTAAAAAAAAAAAATAGGTAGTTTTTGAGACACTTAATTCGAGATGTTTATCTGTTGCTGACTTACCTAATCAGGACAACTGCTAATTTTTTTGTAGTAACAAAATAATGAATGCTAAAGGACATAACAAAAGTGGTTTATGTAATAAATTTGAAAAGAAAAAAAAAAAGGAAGGAAGAAAACAAAGAAAAAAAAAACTGTTAGAACCTTTTTTAAGGTATGAACCTACTATCCCACCTCCGGTTTCGAACTCCCCCACTTTCGATTCTCAGTATCCCACTTCCAGTTTTTCAGTCTTTACCACAATTTGGAAAAATCATATGCACACTACAACTGCCTTAATTATAAAGTTCCCTCGTTTGAAGATTTATTCGACCAAGTGCCAAAAATCACTTTTTTAGGCTCAAAAGAAATAAAAACATGTAAATCAGATCGAAATTGAAAGTTGAGAGTATTGTTTGTATTGCTCGATATCGAAATTTTTAACCCCAAAATAATACCTTCTGTAACATGTTACAGTAAAAACTGTTGCCTTTCACATTCTTTCAATTCGCTTTAAATGATTATTCACAATAAAATTAAATAACAAATACTTTTGTTACATTATTGTGTGCAGTATATAAAATATCAGTTTCCCTCCTCCCTTCTTATCTTATAATATAGAAATAATTAAAAGTTGTAATAATGTATGCACATAAAATTTAATAAGAGAAAGAAAGGGAAAAAAATGAAAAAGAAATCAATGAATAAAGAACAATTTTGCATTTTTAAATTACAGCAAGAACTAACCTTTTAACTGTCACTACGGCTTATCTCAAAATTCATTTCATATACAGGGTGATTAAAAAAAACGTGGACAAAATGATATGGCAGATCAGTCATACAACAAGGATCAAAAATCGCATAGGAACAAGGGGTCGCAAACGCCTGTAGAGGGTGCTAGAGCCATGAGAGGGCGTTGCGATACAAACACGGGTAACATGGCTAGTTACACTCACCACGAAATGCATTGTGAGAAATATCCTGGTAGAAAGGTGCCTAGCCGCTCATTCTTTGCCACTCTGCATCGACGATTGTGTGAAACCGGTTCGTTTGACGTGCACAAGCCGAATGCTGGTCGCTAACGAATAACTCGAACAGTGGATGCTTAAGAAAGAGTTGTCCAAAAACTCCAGCGTAATCCTTCAACGAGTACACGAGTTGTATCCCGAAAGACCCATATCCGGCGCATTGTACATGATGAAGGACTACATCCTTATCATTTACAACACGTCCAGACACTGGAACCAGGAGACTACAACAGTATGGATTTTGTGCGGTGATTTTTGCAAGAAAGTGCTGCGGACCGAAACTTTGCAGCAAGTGTTCTCTTCATGGATGAGGCTGCGTTTGCATTAGAGAGTGTGATGAACTTTCACAACCTGCATACGTGGGCGGATGAAAACCCGCATGCTACACGTCCGCAAGGCATACAACGAAAAATTTCCGTTAACGTGTGAGCTGGCATTGTAGGAGACTGTTTACTTGGTCCGTACATTCTCCCAGAAAGACCTAACTAACGGTCCCATTTATCTAACATTCTTGCAAGAGGTTCTGCCAGAAATACTGAATGATGTTCCGATGCCTATTCGTTAACACATTCAATTTCAACACGACGGAGCTCCTGTACATTTCAGCACAGACGTCAGAGCACATCTGAGGGTACTTTTCCTGGCGACTGGATTGGTCGCGGTTGGTCAATCGCATGGCCACCACGATCATCAGACCTGTTTCCCTTGGAGTTTTTCTTATGGGGATTTTTAAAAGGACTTGTGTATGAAACACCTGTAGCAATGCCGTAAGACTTGGTAGGAAGAATCTTTGTAGCAGCAGGATGTGTTCGAGATACACCTGGTATCTTTGAGAAGGTGCGGCGTTCTATGCAACGTAGATGCCAGGCGTGTCTCGATGCATCTGGCAAGAACTTTAAGCATCTCCTGTAGGCTCAACATTTGGCTTGCATTAGTTGCATGTGAGTGAGTAATTATCAATAAAATGATCTCTAATGGTTTTGTTTCTTCTCTTTGTTATGTATTATTTTAGACGCCCTGTAGCGGCTCCGGATCGCTGTTGCGACCCTCTGTTCCTATATGATTTTTGATCCTTGTTGTATGACTGATCTACCATGTCATTTTGTCCACGTTTTTTTGAATCACCCTGTATATATATATGTATATATATATGTATATGTGTGTGTGTATGTGTGAAGAGAGAGAGAGAGAAAAAAGAAAACTTAAAAAAATTTTTTTTACAATTATTTTTAAATTCTATTTTTTGCGATAAGTTGTATAGGATGATCAGCTAAAAAGTTAAAAAATAAAACAAAATTATTTCGAAAAAAATTTAAAAAAAGAAAGGAAAAGGAAGAGAAGAAAATTTAAACTAAATATAATAAAAACTATTTTTGAAAACATACCTAAATTTTAAAATCCGCAACGCTTAAAATTTAGACGTTTCTGTAAACACAGACAAATGTCATCCAAGTGCATACAGAAAACGACACGGCTGACTCAAAAAGTAACTTTGTATATTGGTGTATAAGAATAAGGTCGATTGACTGCTCTAGGGTCCTAGGTCTTAGGGGGAGTGCTTTCTGTGGCGTTCTTCCTAAGGGGTCCTAGCCCGTATTTATGCAAGTTTCAGAAAAATAACACAGAAATCTTCGAACGGCTAGGCCAATGAGCGCGAACTGAGATCGAATCCGGCATCCCACTCTACCAGATTTTAGCGCAGAACTGCTCGGCCACTGGTGGGCCAATGACTTGATGTAATTTCAGGCAAACTACGGAAGAATTAGCTTTAAAAATCAGCTTTATTAAAAATATTATATCGTTTCAAAGAATGATTCTGTGACTTGTACCTATGTAAGGATTATCTGTAAAAGGTACGTTGTTTAAATTAAATAAATTTCTTAAAGTGGAAAATTCATGCAGGCATTAGAATAGGCATATTTTGCGAAATATGCGCCTTCTCAGAACATGGTACAATTTTCGAATACATTTACAACTTTCCATGCGCTCTATGTTTATTTTATCTTATTTTTAAAATAAAGATTAAAATATACAAATAAAATTGGAAATTAAAAGGTAGAATAGAAATGGCTCAAATATATGTTTGTATATATAACATATAATTCGTCATTACGACAAACAACAGAAAATAAGACGTAAATAAATGAACAAAAAACCCCCATGGCAAGAAAGGTTTAAAAATCAATTGTTTCTTAAGCGTTAGTGGATGAGATCATAGCTATAACATATGATTAAAGTATAATAGTACAAATAATAATAAAAATAACAAGAAAAACATTAAATATTTAATATATATATATATAATTGTTGCTATTGACATTTTTATAAAAAAGAAAATTAATTTTGAATTTGCTTTGTGATCATATACTTGTATGATCAGGTGTGACTATTTCCTTTATCTTAATTTTGTTTAGATTTCTATAAATTTGACATCAATGTAGTCACATCACTGATAACAGCTAGTACATTAACTTTTACACAATACGGATTTCTAATGTTAAAATGAATGTATATAATTTATCTTTTTCAACATCTAAAGCACACATACAAAGACCCACGCACACACAAACATATGCATTATTTTCCTATTTTATTTATTTGTTGTACCCTCAGCTAGCGTGTATTCATATTTACACCATAAATGCATCATGGGGTAAAAAAGTCTTGAAAAAGACTGTTCTGGCCCTGAAAAGGACCGTTTTTGGTTCTAATAAGAACCGTTTTTGACAGAAGAAAAAGCACTGGAGAAAAGATGATGGGAGAGAAAATAGCAAAACATTAATGAATTATAGTCATTTAGTCTTACAGGTAAATGTAACAGCATTATTTTATTATTTCTTTCTTTCCTTAAAAAAAGAAAACAAAAAACAGAAAAAAATCAATAATAATAATTTTTCAAAAGTAATTTGTAAAATTTCTTAGAATTACCTTAAATTTTTATAACTAAAGGAAAAAGAATTATTTGTTGTATAATAAAATGCTTTTTTTTTTATTATTATTATTATTTGCGTAAGACACTGCACAATAGAGGCTGTGATACAAATGTTAAGCATTTTTTTACAAAGTTCTTTGAATCAAAAAATAATAATAATAATAATTAACGCAAAAAAGAAATACAGTATAGGATCCGTTATACGGAAACCCGTTATCCAGAATGCTCCGAAAACCAGAATGCAAAATGCCAATTACCAAAATTTTTAATTTTCGTAAAATTTAAGAATTAAAGTTATACAATAGCAGCGGTCAGAATTATAGTTTAACAACCTACTTTCTTTAATGCTATGGTGTTATTCTGAGGAAATAGGGTGAGCACAAAATTGTCCAAATAATTACTGAAAATTTTGCAAATTTAGGTTTGAAAATGAATTTTTATGGTAATTTTTAATAGATGAATATTAATAACACATACTTCTTAAAGTGTCCAATAGCAGATGAAGTTTATCCTTCAACTCAGGTTGCATGCATGAAGTCCCAATTGTTATAAAAATTTTAAATATTTTTTATCAATTTCCATTATGTTTAGAATTCATTTCATAAAATATTTAGCATTATGTACTAAAAATATTTGAAACATTTATGAACAATTAGTATCAGAGATACACTATAAGCAAAAAAAATCATAGAAATGTTTGCGAAGTCCAAACGAAAGGATTTTACTCTCAGATCCAAA
This sequence comes from Salticus scenicus, assembly GCA_963930645.1. Classification (NCBI taxonomy): domain Eukaryota; kingdom Metazoa; phylum Arthropoda; class Arachnida; order Araneae; family Salticidae; genus Salticus; species Salticus scenicus. The sequence goes on along the minus strand of CAWVNO010002911.1, from coordinate 104,564 downwards.
ATTAAATTTTATATATATATATATATATATTTTTTTTTTTTTTTTTTCATTTCTTATTACTATTATTATTTATAGTTTAAAATTCTGATTAAGAATTTTTTTTATTTTGTGAAAATGATTTATTAAATGAACAAATATATAGGTAAAGTGTTTATAAATATTATTCATGTTTATCACTGCTATTTATGAAATTTTGTACCATTTTTATACATATAATAAAGTGTTCCAAATTACGGAAAAACCCCTTATCCAGAATATCCCAGATCCCAAGCTTTCTGGATAACGGATCCTATACTGTAATACACATCGTATAAATCTTACAGAAGAAACATTAATTATATATATATGTAAGTTAAATTTAAATTTTAACATAAATTTTAAAAGTAGGTTTTCAATAAAAATGTCATTATTTTGTAGAACAAAACATTTTTAATAATAGTTATATTCAATATCCATTTTACGATACATTTTAAATGTAATAATGCACATGATTTTATTACAGTAAATAAATAAATAAATAAAAATAAAATATTTGTTATTACTTTAATATAAAATTTATATTAAAAAAAAAAAAAAAAAAAAGAAAATCAGAGCACATATTTAAAAGTAGTACTTTGTGAAAAATAATAATAATAACAGATCGTTTTCTGCCAAATTCACAAAATATCCCTGCTCTGTTCTAAACTAGGGAAATTTTACGAAGCAGACTAATAGCTTTTACTTAGGAATAGGGAGGAGGGACCAACTGTCATCTTAACAATTGCTGAAGTGATTGAATACCTCGACACCCTTCTCTTTCTGGAGGATAGCAGCTTTCCTTAATTTTGGGCGCCGCCCGTGGTCGTTTAAATGTACAGCCGTTTCGGGCGGTTTGGTCGCCAGAGAGTTAATTTGAATTTTGAGTTTAAAAATATAAAAAATTAACTAACAAGGAAACATTCAAAAGGTGTCATCTTCAAAAAATATTGAAAAAAATATATGTGATTCTACTCTTCATAAAACACCAGAAAGTGAAAAAATTATCGGCTGAAATTAATTACAGCGACCACAAAAAATTATCAAAATTAAGCATTTTTCGCAATTTAGCGCTGTTAGGCGATAAGTTCGCCAGCATCGAGATTGCCGTGTGCAAACAGAACCATGTTTTGCTTCTCTGCCAAGTACTCAAAATCAATCGCCTAACAGTGTGAAATCGCCAAATATGCTTAATTTTGATATTTTTTTTTGTGGTCGCTGTAATTCATTTCAGTCGATAATTTTTTCACTTTCTGGTGTTTTAGAAAGAGTAGAATCACACATATTTTTTTCAATATTTTTTTAAGATGACACCTTGTAAATGTTTCCTTGTAAGTTCATTTTTTAGCTGTAAAATGAAATATTAAAATTTAAATTTTTGGAAAATGAGTACTAATTTAACAGTTGTGTATTTTCAAAACATGAAACCATAATTTAAAAATACTATTTAGGTAATAAGTAATTTTATAAACAAATTTCACAATAGATTTACATGGGATTTGGTGACCAGAGATGGAAAATCATAAGAGGGAGTGAGCAGCTTTGTATTACAGTCGAACCTCGCTAACATGAATCTCAAATAGGATAAAAAAAATTTTCATGTTATTAGTAACTAATCTTTACATAAGTAAACTAATTTTCATTTTGACAGGGATTGTGGATACAGTTCATGTTAAAAGTAATTCACGTTAACAGTGTTCATGTTAACAAGGTTCTACTGCACATACATAATGCACAGTTCCATTTCTTATCTAAATAAATAGTATTGGATCAGCAAGAAAGTATTTAATATTTTTCATGTAAAATTTAAAAAAAAAATTCTACCCAAAAAATGAATATTATAAATTTTTTATTTAAAATTTTCAGCATACAAAAGAGCAACATTTGAACAATATTTTATAATAATTTCTATTAAAAAGTTTGGAAAATTCAGCTGGTGGGTCCTTGTTTCTGGAGACTCTTTGAAAAAGCAGTGGACAGGATTTCTCATAAACTAATCCACCGATCTTATTGACATCTTGAATGCTTACTGAAATTACAATTGACTACAAGGATGTACCCAGGGAGGGGGTCCATGGGGTCCGGACCCCTCCCGAAATAAAATGTAATAAAAGTTAATTTAATAAATATGCCCTTCTGAAGTTATGAATTGTTTTATATCATGTATAACTTTAAAAAGAAACTATGTTCTTTAATCAGTTCTTTACACTTATCATTTGATCGAATAAGTTTTTCTTGAGGGGGGGGGAGCAATGGCCACCCACATTGGAGACATTTGTAAAATCTATAGTGAATCTTATGATTTCATATAGATATTTCTGATACATGAGCAACTCTTTGGTTACTTTTTCAAAATTTTACCAGTGGTAAACCAGTGGCTGAGTGTTTCTGCGCTCAAAACTAGTAGACAGGAAGTGCAGGTTCGACCCCATGTCGCACTCGTTGACCCAGTCATTCGGAGCTTTCCGTGGTTTTCTCTGAAACACGCATAAATACGGTCTAGGACCTCTTAGAAAGATCCCCATGATAGAAATTCCACCTATAGGCCTAGGACACTAGCGTAATCAATCGTCTTTAACCCAACAATTACAACTAACCCTTTCCCGCTAAAGAGAAATCTTCTGATACTTCCAGACCCATTTGTAGACAAAAATACACAAAATTCGCTGAAGTTACTATTCAGGTGTTAAGGAATCAAATTATGTTTTAAATATGCGAAAAATACTTAAAACGATGTTTCTTTTTTTTCATGTGAATTCAGTATTTTTAAATTTTGGTATTTAAAAAATTAAGCTTAAACTCAAATTCTAGGAAAAGCTTAAATTTTGCATAAATAATGGTAATTACTTAATAAGTAATGTTTTCAACTATAGTTAACAGGAGGTTTCTACGAGAGGGCAAAAGGATGCTCAGTTTAAAACGTATTTATAATAGTAGTTAAGGGGCCCTGAAAATGCCACAGTCTTGCACCCCACGTGATTTAATGAAAGCGTAACTCTGGACCCCTCCCGAAATAAAATCCTGGGTACATCCTTGATTGACTAGTGCTTGAATAAATGACTTTTCTTTTTTATAATTGCAAATATCTTTACAAGGCTATACTGAGTATAATATGTACTGAAAATTGTACTGTTTGTGCATATAACTCTGGTAAAAATTCCAATTATTATTTATTATTGAAACTTTTCATTCATGCATTAGCCAATATTATTTTGAAGAAATGTGCAAACGGTCAATAAGATTTGTGCAATAGTTTTTGAGAAATCATGTCCACAACTTTCCTGAAAGGTCTCCAGAAATCAAGACCCAGCAGCTGAAGTTTCAAAAATTTTTAATGAACATTTTATAAAATATTGTTTAATATTGCTCTTTTATATGCTCAAAATTTTGAATAAATAATTTATTCATAATATTAAGCAAACTCGAACATAGAGAGCCTTCAAAACACATGTAAGCCTTTAAGCACTTTTCAAGAAAACTATATTTTTGCAGAAATTACCAATGAATATCCAATTATCCTTAACTCTCTGAGCATCTGATATGTATTTTTCTGTACACTGAGCAGCAGTTTCCCCCAAAATACACTTATAATTAAAAAATACATATAGATTTTTAGCTTATTTTAAAAATATATTCACTTTTTTTAAAAAATACCAACTATGTGAAAAATACCAGAGCCGGGAATCGAACCCGGGCCTTCCGCTTTACGTGCGGATGCTCAAACCATTGAGCTACCCTGGCTGATTACCAGCTAGGCATTTCTCACATAACATTCGTTGGCAAAGTCACAGAGTCTATAAACACAGCTATATCAAGTGACATTATTTTTCATGGCACAACTCCAATAGACCACGAAATTTTGCCAACGAATGTTATGTGAGAAATGCCTAGCTCGTAATCAGCCAGGGTAGCTCAATGGTTGGTTTGAGCATCCACACATAAAGTGGAAGGCCTGGGTTCGATTCCCGGCTCTGATTCACATAATTGGTATAAAAAATCAGCCTTCCACTCCAAAATTTTCTGAAATGAACTTTCATGGTTGATGAATAAATTTCTAAATTATAAAAGTCACTTTTTTAATTTCAAACCGAAATAACTATTGTTTTAGGACATTTTAAAAACCATGCAATGAAATGAGCATTAAAACTTTGCCCTTTTAGAAGACACTCAGTGGGTTAAAGCTGTACATCAGTCAGATTTCCTCTTTTTTTGCTTCATTTTGTAAGAATATTAACATATTTTTTGAATATTATTCTTTGAATGTGACACCTTTTAGCCTAGTGAGCAATTGTTTGAAAAAATACATTTAAATATTTCATTTATGGACTGAAACTTAAAATACTAAATTTACTACTTAATAAAATAAAATATTCAAATTAGTGATTTTTTTTTTTTGAAAAAAAATAAGTTAAAAGGCAACATATTCAAAGACTAATATTTAAAAAACAGAATTCGAAAAACTTTATTTTTGAATGAGATGTCCTTATAAAATGAAGCAACAAAACTCCCACAGGATAACGTGGGATGGAAAAAAGAGAAAATTTCACTCATGTGCATGCAGACTTGGACACTACTTATTGACTTCAAAAGCTGCAGCTAATGTTATTCTAAAGGGGAATTCTGCCTTGTTATACCTGATTAACTAATACATGTTTTTAAATTCCAATTTCACAATCAGAGAATTCGCAACTGTTAAACAGATTATTGTTTTCGAAAAAATTGATTTTCTTATAAAATTTCATTTTTAAGCTAAAAAATGCAAAATTTCACATTGTAAAAATTCACATTTTACACCTTCAAAATAAAATATCGAAAAATCAAATTTTAGAATCCGATAATCTGTTTAACAACTATGAATTTTCTGAAATTGAAAATAGAATTTATTAGTTAATGAGTCATAATGGAGCAAAATTCTCCATAGAATAACACTGGCTTTGGCTTTTGGAAACGTTAAGTAGAGAGTTCTTTTAAGACGTAGGTAATTCATATCAAATTGTTTCTTTTCAAAATCTAAATTTTCATCAAAATTATTTAAGCAGTTTTCAAAAAAGCTAAGTTTCTGTCATATTTTGATCCAGACCAACTTTCAATAAATTTTTGCCAACTAATAAAATTGTCGATCAATAATTTCAAAACAAGCATCTCATAAAATCTATTTTTTTTTTTAAATTATTCTCATAAAAAAAAAATAATCAAAGAAAAAAAAGTTTCAGCTAATATATTTCGGCGTCCCAAATGAGGCCATCATCAGAGCTCGAAATGACAAACTACAGCTGGGCTGTATGTTTACTTTTCTCCTCCTCTTCATTCTTCTTTTCACTTCACTTCATTTGCTGAAACATGGGCTGCCATTCTGGTGGAATTATAATATGTCTGATGTCGTTAACAGAATTGTTAGGATTTCTAGGGTTTCTCTTTTTAGGGCATAATGATGAGAGTTATAAGGGGCTATTTTTTGATAATTAATGGAATTAGTGTTAATAGATTTAATATTGTTAGTTCTTGAAAATGCAGTAGAGTGTTTATTACATTGGAGGTCGGCGAGGTGTTCCTAGATACGGTCTTTAATTTTACGTTTTCTCATTCCAATGTAGCTGGCGTTATTTTTATCGTCAAACTGAAAATTGATTTTATAAATACCTGTGGTGTGTTTAAAATGAATTGGGTCATTTTCATTTTGAATGCTATTATAAGTCGCTACTGGACAAAAATGTTAAAGAGTTGAACAATTTTTATAATGATGTTTATGACTTTTGCTGTGGTGGAAAATTAGGGACGCCAAAATATATTAGCTCAAACTTTAAGGAATTTAATAAGGTATATTTAATTTAATAATTTATGAAGTCAAGCATACGAAATGAAAAAGACCCAATTCATTTTAAACACACCGCAGGTATTTATAAAATCGATTTTCAGTTTCACGATAAAAATAACGCCAGCTACACTAATTCCATTAATTATCAAAAAATAGCCCCTTATAACTCTCATTATGCCCTAAAAAGAGAAACCCTTGAAATCCTAACTTCTAACAATTCTGTTAACGATATCGAACATTGTACAATTCCACCAGAATGGCAGCCCATGTTTCAGCAAACAAAGCGAAGTGAAGAGGAGAAAAGTAAACATACCACCCTGCTATAGTTTGTCATTTCGAGCTCTGATAATGGCCCCGTTTGGGACGCTGAAATATATTAGCTCAAACTTTAAGGATTTTAATAAGGTATATTTAATTTAATAATTTATGAAGTCAATTCTTTTAATTTTTTTAATATAAAAAAAAAAAAAAAAAAAAAAAAGGGTTTAAATTATGTTTTTGAAAGTATTTAATTTCTAAAATGTACATCTTCAACACCATATCTTATTTAGTTTTATTTTCTAAAATTGTTTGAATTTCCTTTTTTTTTTTTTTTTAAGAAATGGAAGCAAAGAAACAAAGTTTTTTTTTACTGTAAAGCCATTGGTGATATAGCAATGTGTGAACAATTCCTTAACAGACTTCTTTACAATATTACTAAAAACATTTTGAATTTTCCCAATAGATATTTGCATTTAATTTTTATGAATTGCCCTGGATATTTGTCTATTAAATAATGCAAACAAATTTTATTTAGTGTTTGTGCAAGCACATTTACAAATAATTTTGAATTAATGCTCCTATTAGTACAGTTGGCTGTAAAATTATTCAAACACAAGCAATAATTCATATATAAAAAAAAGTACACTTAATACTGTTTTGTTAAATAAATCCATAACATTCTTAGACTGACTAAGAGCATGACTCAACAAGGATTTATCTAACAAAGCAGTACACTGTAAAGGAAAAATTATGTAGATAGAATGTATTTTTCTGAATTACAGAAAATTTCTGGCAGCAAACAGGACTTTTTTTTGACAGTGTATAAAGTGTACTTTTTTTATATAGGAATTAATGCTAGTGCTCGAATAATTTCGCTGCCGACTGTATAGGCAAAGCTTATAAGAAAATAATAATAATAATATCCATATTAATATGAATGGTTTAATATATTAATTTTTTAATTGCAGATTGTTTCTACTCAAACAAAAATGGCATTAAATTTAATTGAAAATATTGCGAGTTATAAAGGTTTAATATATATATTTTACCTAATTGAATTATTTTTGTTTATATCTCCATGAATATAAAAGATATCGTTACACAAATGTTATTAAGAAACCCAGAAAAAAATGTTCAACTGTTAGAGGCCATTTAGACTATTTTCATATACAGGGTGATACAAAAAATTTTATTCTATTCTTGCATTTGCATTGCAGTGAACCCACTAAATGTACCAGTCTCCAAAATGTTATTGAAATATATGTCAAACATCTATTTTACACTCACAAAATTATAGAAGAATAAGAATTTCTCAAGCTATTATTTGAAAAAACGTGTTGAATCAAAAGTGGTCACATTATTTTGTTTCCCACGAATGATATTTTGGGTTATCGCCATATGAGTGGCTAGAAACAGTCTTATTATGAAGAGCTCATTCATATGATTATTGAAATGAATCATAATACCCAAGATGTTTCTCAAAACAAGTGAATCAACCAATAAGACAAAAATAAGATTTTTTTTTTTTTTTTTTTTTTTAATTTACTGTTTCAAGCCATCTATAATGAGATAGCCCATAGCATCATTCATAACATGCTATGCTATGGGCTATTATATAAAGCAGAATTTACATAGCAAGTTAAAAAATAAGAAAAAAAAGGGACTTTTTTTTAACACAAATTTTCAGGATCTAAAACTGAACTACCTAATCAGGATGACCGTTAATTTTCCTATAATAACCACACAATACATGAGGAAAGGTATCTAAAATGGATTTATATAACAATTTTCAAGAAAATCATTAGAGCTGTTTTTGAGATATCAACTTTTACCAAAACTTGACATACTCAATTATTGACTGGAAAACAATAATTACATACAAAAGTATATCTAAAAGCTGGTTAATATGGCGAGTTTCAAAAATCTGTACAGCCGTTTTTAATAGAAAGCACTTGCGAGACCTGAAATTGAGCTATTTATACAGGACAACTGTCAATTTTCCTGAACTAACCAACTATATCATTCGAAAGGACATCTAATACTGTTTATATAGCAACTTTCAAGGAAATCGTTAGAACCATTTTTGAGATACGGACTTACGGTTGCACTTCCAATTTTCACCAAAATTTAGAAAATTCATCTGTACACCAGACCTGTATCAATTCTGAAGTTTTGCAGTTCTATCTTTATTAGTTTCGGCGATATGATAACCAGAAGATTCCACATATACACACACTGACCAATTGCCAAAAACTACTTTTTTGACTCAGAAGACCATAAAATGTGTAAATCAAATCAGGTGAAAACTCTATATCAAATTTTTGGACTGAATAAACCGTAGGATAATGGAAGTAAAAACAGAACTCAAAAAACCTCATTTTCGAATAAGAAATTTTTAAAGTATGAACTAAAGAAAATCACGTAGGATTATAAAGGAAAGGAGAAAGGTAAATCTGAGTGAAATGCAACATTGAGGGGACTCTCTACCTATTGTTGCCAGCAGCAACTTATGTTATTCAATAGGAGTTGGTGGGTTTAAGGCTGACTACATTAAGGCCCCAGGCCTATGTAGGTGGAATACCCTCTGTTGGGGTTCTCTCTAAGTGGTCCTAAGTCCTAGCCTGTGTTTACACTTGTTTATATTCAATAGGGGAAATGTGTTAAAAAATTTCCCATTTTTTAATGTTAAAAAAAAAAAAAAAATCTGTTTTCGCATTCAATAAATTCACAACTGTTAAATTTGTTCTTGTTCAAAAAATTAATTTTTAATATTTTATTTTGATGATAAAAAATATACAAAATTCATTTAGTTCATTATTTGCATTTTTTAGTTTCAAAATAAACATTAAAAATATGTTTTTAGAAAATAAGAATAAATTTAACAAAATACATTACGTAGTGAGTATTTATGTTAAAAAATTTCCTCAGCGTGAGATTTAGTTGCCAAAGATAAGGTGAAAAAATTGTAGGAGATAAACACCAATTATAAATTTTGTAAAAGCACCAGTTTAAAAGTTTTTAAAAGTATACCAGTTATAATTAAATATATATATAGATATACATGCAAAAGGAAATAATAACAGCAACCCCCCCCCCCCCCCCAAAAAAAAAAGAAAAAAAAAAAAAAAATTCTATTACTTACTTGTTTCTATTCTAATTCGTTCATCAACGAATTGAAATGAAGAGATGAGTACAGAGAAGATATCCACCAGGAATAGCAAAGACAATAAGCCATTAACCATACTGGAGACAACCATGATGAATTGAAAGTATACTCTAATAAAGACCAAAAAGGTAGTAATATAATAATTTACAAATTAGGCCTTATTAAAATGTCACTCATAAGAAAAAATCTTCATCTGGAATCCCAAAGAGAAAACTAAACACCGGACAGCTGTTTTTGTAGCAATTAGGATATTGTCCTAAGTGCATAAAGAAATGACTAAAATGACTGTACGCTAAATGCTACTGAAACAGCTGTCTTGAATTCAGTGTATTTGGTTGTTGTTTGGGATTCAAGATCAAGATATTTTCTCATTTTAGTTATCCAGTGCCAAGTCTCCTTTTAATATGCTGTCAAAATCATTTTAATACCCTGGCAAGGAAAATGACACAAGTTGAGAAACGACAATTTTGAATTTAAGTCATTAAAAGATGCATGAAGTGTCCCAACGTGCACAAAAAGCATCATATCTCTAACTGGAAAATTATTGTATTTCAGAGGCATAAGTATTAGTTTCAGTTTTATTGTACACTGTAAAAAAATAACTATTACCAGCTGCAACCTGTGATTTATTTTATCCAATCACAAAGAATTTCTTGTAAGAAATTCTCTGTGATTGGATAAAATAAATCACAGATTGCAGCTGGTAATAGTTATTTTTTTACAGTGTAGGTAACAGATGCTTTCTCATTATAATTTTTCTCAAATACTGCTTTTTTTTTTTTTTTTTTTTTTTTTTTAACTTTTATTGATGAGGTGCAATTTATTGCCTTCCATCAAAAAACTAACTCAACTGCCTCTCAGATTGATAATTTCAAGACAGATATACACTGGTGGACAATTGCTAAGGACGGAGGACAATAGCTTAGTTATTGTCATCTGTTCTTAGCAATTGTCCACCAGTGTATATACACTAAGGCACATCATACATATTTGTTAATGACAAACTCTATAGCCCCTCCTTTTTTTTATATAGTGTCACTTTTTTGGTTGATATGCAATGAGTATTTATTCACAGCTTTTGATTTTTAAATGGAATCAAATAAATAAATAGGCACCATCAGAGTTAGAAATTCAAATGTGAAAGTCAACCATCAATGGTCTTTTTTTTTTAAAAAAAAAAGCTGCCAAAATGGTCTACACAGGCGTAACTTTTAAATTTGGGTACTTTTCCATACTTTGGGTATTTTTCCGCAAACGAAAAATCACCAATTATTAACATTAGAACATTTTTGTTTTCTAAGTAAAATATATTAACATTCTTTCTACCTGAATTTTTGTTTTACAAAAATGATGAAAATTTGGAATTTGCCCACAACTGAAGAAGATAGTCTATTTTTTTTCAAGAGAAAGGTTTATTGGTAAAGAATGCAACATACGATTTGAATACAAATAGCAATAAGAATATAAATAAGAATAATATAAATTGGCGATTTTTCGTTTGCCATACTGATACATTTTCGTTTACAAACAGAAAAGCATCTAAATTTGTTTTGGGGATCATAAGCAGGGTAAAATTTAGTTTTTAGTTATTTATTTAAATAATAAATACAAACACAAAAGTTGAAACATGAATATATTTACATTTAAAAAAAAAAAAAAAAATTAATGTTTAACTGTCTGCTGCTCAACTGACTTTTAGATTCACTTAAATACAAAGTATATAATTACATCTTCAAGCAAAATGCAAACTACAAGAAAATATATATATATATTTTTTTTTTTTAATCAATTTTTACTTCAGTTTTGATAAGTTCAAATTTGGAATTTGGTTTAAATGAATTCAGTATTTCAAGAATTATCAAGACAATATAGATATACTAAGTAACTGCAATAGATAGAAAAGTTTAAAAAAAAATATTTCAAACTTTTTTCTGCAAACAGCGTCTATGTATTTTCGTATATATTGCTTTTTAAGTTTATTCTCTGACAATGTAAAAATTTTATAAAGATAATAGAGAAAAAATTTACTATGACAAAAATTGATTTTTTAAATATGAAGTTAAACGAAAAAAAAAGGATTCATTTTATGGTCACCAAATTTAATTTTTCAGAAGCAAAATATGCCTGCTAATTTCAAACCTTGGGCACCATTGAACCCTTATTTTTCTGATTTTAATTTCTAACTTTGCTGTGTGGTAATATTTTTTTTTTTTTTTTTCCCCCATTATTGGTTGTCATTTGGCCATAGATTTTGATTTAGAAAAATAATAAACCATACAACACAATATTATCTATATTTCTTGTTAAAACATGTGAAAATAAAAAGAATAGACAGACATAATAATAAGAAATGAGAATTGAAAAACAAATTTTATAAAAATGAAACTCATACATCATTTATATGAATTGTTACAAACTTTACAGTGAATACAATCAAGATGATTAAAATGATGTATACGAAAGAAATGTTAGTACATTTAAAACAAGACTGTTACACATATCAACGACGTCCTCGTCCTCTTCCACGACCACGAGCTCTGCCTCTGCCCCTACCTCGTCCTCGGATAACTGCTGCTTCTTTCTTCTTTGCTTTGGCTTTAGGCGTATCATCAACCAGTAATGTTTCAAGAGGCAAACTATCTGGCAAGATATAATATCGAATATTGTTTCCTCGAATGCTAAGCGTTTCAAGTTGTACAGGATCCCTGTTCTTTATCGTCATTTTCACAGCTTTCAAATGAGTATTCATAGCAACATCAACGCCGGTAATGGTCCCATGGACTTGTGTTCCATTTTTTAATTCTATAGTCACCGTTTCGTGACTCAGTTTCATTAAAAATCTCACAAGCTTCATATTTGCTAGAAAGCTTAGAAAAACAAGACAAAATTCGGTCTTTACAACTTCTAAAACTCGATATTTTAAAAGTTACAAACTTTGCTTCGCATTCAAAACAAAAGCGATTATTGTCAATATGTTACGGTTACGATAAAAAAATATTCATGAACGTTAAAAAAAAACTGTTGTATTCAGCTAGACATATGCTGATTTCGTGAAATAAAAATAATACTGCACAAGTTTTATTTTTTAAAAATTTCTCTTTAATATATTATTTTAAATATTAGATCCCTAATAAATAGGTTCTCTTTTCTAGAATCCTACGTGAATAAGATACACGTTATGTTACAGCACTAAACTGATGTACAGTCGGCTGCAAAATTATTCGAGCACTAGCAATAATCCCTGTCTAAAAAAAGTACACTTAATACTGCTTTGTTAAATAAATCCTTATCGAGTCATGTTCTTAGTCAGTCTAAGAAAATGATTCGACAAGGATTTATTTAACAAAACAGTCTTAATTGTACTTTTTTAATATAGGAATTATTGGCTAGTGCTCGAAACATTATGCTGCCGACTGTAGACAGTGACACATACAACTGAAACACTTCTGGTCGCAAAGCCGTTTGCAAGCGTTCCAAATGAATGACTACAGTCGGCAGCAAAGGTATCCGAGCACTAGCAAAAATTCCTATGTAAAAGAAGCACACTTAACATTGTTTTGTTAAATAAATCCTTGTCGAATCATGTTCTTAGATTGACTAAGAGCAGTATTCGACAAGGATTTATTTAACAAAACTGCATTAAGTGTACCTTTTTACATAGGAATTTTGCTAGTGCTTGAATACTTTTCCTGCGGGCTGTATTTGCAAAAAACTTGCAAAATTTACGACATCGAAATTGCAAGCGTTCCGTTTGTATGTAATTGTTTGTTTGTATGTTTGTTCCCAAAGAAACAATTTTCTGAAAGAAAAACATTTTTTTATGCAAATCGTTTTCGTAATTTAAAACAGTAATCCGCGTTTGTAATGATCGATAGATAGCGCTTTCTCAACTGCAGTTGTTAGTAAATATTGCCACGTGTATTTATTATTATGCTTTCTTGTTGTTCTATCATTGTTTCAGCGTGAAAGCTATCAGTGGTATGATAATTTCACCTTAGCCCACCAGAGGGCGAGCATTTCATTGCAATCGCGGATTTATTACAATGTATTTTAAACAAAGGGTGTGAATGAGTAAGTTTTACATCACACTAGTGCTACGCCAGGGCAATTTTGCGACTGTTTGGGATTGTGTGAATGTTTATTTATTTTTACATTGCACTGGTACTACGCTCCTATAATAATCCCCATGTTATCGAGCAAAAAATTTTGAGGCCGAAAAAAAGTTCTAAATCAGCCATTAGAGAGTATTGAAAAAAAGAATAAAAGGAAAAATGAATTCTAAACTGTATCTGGAGTTTTTCAATCACCTTTAGTAAATAAATTATTCATAATTTTTATTTACTAAATTATCCGTGTGTATTCCTGCGTGTGATTTACTCGGGGAAAGGCAGCCATTAGAGTGACTTTTCCCGAAAAAAAAGGTCTCACTTTTTCCCTCTCGCTGTTCAATCTATGTCTTATTACTATATCTATGATAATAATGTCTCCGAAATGAACTTTATATCATGGAATGTTGGTCGGTTACATCAAATCCACATATTATAGGAAGTATTTAATTTATTATTCTTTGGATGAACATCCATTGAGTACTAATAGGAAGTAAAGTACGGATTCCCTGTACTAGTTGTGAGGAAAAAAAAAAATCCACGAACATCATTGCAGTTTTTGGATGAATGGACGTCTTCTTCTGGCGATAATCATTTTGTTGGAAGTGGCATGTTAGTTTGGCGGTAGAAAAAACGGTTTGGTGAATGGATTGGTGGGGATGTGATGTTCGGGAACAAATAGGTTACTAGTCCGGAGCATATTTTAATATGTACAGTCGATAGCAAAATTACTGAAACACATATCCACACTTTTCATTCCTTTTTTTTTTAGTTTGATCGCTAATTTTTATTTTTCACTTACGTTCTCATAAACAATATAAGACTAAGATCATGACTAGTGTTTCAGAGGACTCTCCACCTATCGTCTCCGAAAACCGAAGCCAATGTTATTCTATGGAAAATTCTGCCCATTATAATTCATTAACTAATATATATTTTTAAATTCCGTTTTCACTTTCTGAAAATTCATAACTATTAAACAATTTATTGCTTTCTAATTTTTTTTTTTTTTTTTTTTTTTTTTTTTTCATTTTTAAGCTCAAAAACGAAAAATTTCACATCGTGAAAATTTGCAGTTTACAACCTTAAAATAAAATATTAAAAATTAAAATAATAATAATAATAATAATAATTTTTAGAAAGCGATAAATTGTTTAATAGTTGTGAAGTTTCTGAATGTGGAAACGGGATTTAAAAATATATATTTGTTAATAAGTTATAATGGGGCGAAATTCTTCATAGAATAACATTGGCTCTGGCTTCTGGGGACGATAAGTGGAGAGGCCTCTTCAATAATTTTGCTGCCGAGTGTAGTCAATGGCCACATCCCTATGCAGAGATGCAAAAAACCCGGGAATTTAATACCAAGGGGGAAAACCCGGAAGTTTTGGGGGGGGGGAAACTGGGAACTTTAGGAATTTTGCTGGGAAAAACAAATTAGAAATCTCCAAAGCAAATAATATGTTGTTTACTTAATATAAAAGGCAATTTTAAAGACTTTGATATACTGATAAGCTTATAACATTGTTTTAATTTATTATTTTATTTTCAATTTATCAGAACTGCAGCCAAATCATTAGCTTTTCATATATAAACAAGTCATACTTTATATATCTAAAAAGATGATATTCCAATATAAAACCCTTTTTTACTAGATTTATTGTGGTGATATTTATATAACTAAATATAATTACAAAATATATGAGCTTAAAACATAATATGATGTGATTAAGAAAAAAATGATTCTTTGAATCATAACATATTACTTTTCTTAGGCTTGTTGATTGGTAAAAATTAGGCTTGTTATAAGCATTTTTCTCCATAGACACCTCTTACATATAGTTTTTAATTCCACAAGATAACATTATTTCATAAGCCTAAAATTCAATTAATTTCACTACATTATTCTAGATAAAATAACATGTATTAACTACTTTTGTATTGAGTAAAAACAATTTTTTTTTCCCTTTAAGCACTACAAATTTTAATATTACAATTGTTATTAATATGAAGTTTTATATAAATAAAATTATAGACTTTCCACTTGTGATTCAGTTGGTAAAAATGCTAAGTAATAAAAAATTGATAAAAATGCTAATATTAATGAATATAGTGACAGAAACTTACCGTTACTGTTAGCGACGAATTAATTATAATTAATTATTTTCTTCGTTTACGGAATGAACATGGACATCGAAGATGCTAGAATTAGCGGGAAAGGGAAATAAATCTACACAGGAGTTAAAGTTGAAATTAATTTAAGGATCGTAAGCTGTTTATGCACAAAAAATATTTGACAAATACAAAAATTATAAAAATATTCATAATTTCAAAATTCTCAGTTTTGGGGAATTTTCAAAATTTCCAATTTTGTCTTAAATTCCCAAGGGAAAAACCGGGTGTTTTGAAAGCCTTGCATCTCTATCCCTATGTGTGGTATGGAAACATGCCCTCACAATTTTAATCCTCCACGGAGGGAATACAGTGGGTACAGTACAGAAATATAATCAAATTATTATTATTATTATTATTATTTTTTTTTTTTGACGTTTTTTTTTTCGATTTTCTAAAAACAAAAAAAAAAACAAAAAAAAAAAAAAAAAAAAAAAAAAGTGCTGGACGAACTGGCCTTGAACTTTAGACATTTAAAGAACATTAAAAAACTCACATTTTCCACTATCGATTTAGTCACGTCAACGTCAGGAGTTCAGTTAGGGGGCCAACGACAAATTGAAGAAAAGCACAAATACTTTGGATCACTTTGCATCATAAAAAGCTACAAATGACTTATAACTTTTAAGAATAGTTGCATTTACTATGTGTAATATCTGTATGTTAATTTGTGGTAACAGCACAATTATTTACGGAGATATAACTTTTTTTCAAAAATAATTAATTTCTTGGGAAAGTTCTTTGATTATAACACGAATGGATTTCAAAAAAATTTTACAAAACTTGCATAACTATTGACAAAATATTAGAGAAACACTATTTCTTAAACATAAATTCACACATGTAATATTCGCTGAGATATAATCATTTTTAGTATTTTTTTTTTTCTTTTCTTTATTTATTTTTACTGCGCATGCGCGAAAAATAGAAAAAAAATTATTAGATGAATTGAAAGCTTATATTATTGGACAACTTATGTCAAAAGTTCATTTGAACAGAGTAAAAATTAAATAAATTGCATAGCTTTAATAATTTATACAGATCTATCGCCCGCATCCCATGTTATCGACCAAAGATTTTTTATGCTGAAAAATAGTTTTGGCATCAGCCATTAGTTGGTATGAAACTCGGCAATAGTAATACAATAGGAATTTTGATGAATTTTGAAAATACCGAAATATTGCGTGGCTTTTAATTGTTCTGATAAATACATGAAAGAGAATGAGATAAGTTTTTATAAGTAAGTTATATTTGACTAATTTATGAAAAATATAATTTTTATAATCCGCTAACTTTGTTATTATTAGGAAATAAATGCTATTTTCATGTTTAATGGAATACTTTTTTTTTTTTTAATAGTAAATAATATGGAATTTTCAAAATTCTTTTAAATATAATTAGCAAATGCAGGTAAAGCCAGCTAATTTTAATATATAAAAATAGTTTAAATTATTAATTGAATTTTTTTAAGAAAGAAAGAAAACTGAATTTGAAACAGTATCTAGAGTGTTTTTCATTCACCTTTAATACATAAATTATTCATACATTTTATTTGCTAAATAAATTATCCGTGTATATCCACCCAGGGAAAGACGGACATTAGATGTTAAAATGGCCGTCTTTCTCCGAGTGAAAAGGAATCACATTTTTCCCCGCGATCATCAATCTATGTCTTATTACTATATCTATGGTAAATTGCCGGCAAAAGAACGAACTAGATTTAAAATATTTTCCAGAGTTGAAATTTCATAAGTTTTTTTTTTTTTTTTTTTTTTTTTTTTCATGCTATGTATTTTGTTTGGAAATCCAATTATTTTAAGTGTGTGTGTGAAAAACACCTTATGGGCTTGTAACTGTAATATATTTTTATTTAATTAATTATTTTTAGTTAGATGTGTGAGTTCACAAGGGGTTTTTAAGAAAAAAGAAGTATTTGAACGTGGTTGAAATAATTGAACCTCCAAATAAAATACGTGGCATGTGAAAAACCCCTTATAAATTTTCGACTCTAGAAAATATCCAAAATCTACCTCATTCTTCTGCTAACAATTTGCTTATATATATATATATATTTCTCTTTTCAGATGAACCTTTAACATTACAATGTATTTAGCTTTCAACCTACGTAATAATAAAAAAAAAAAAAAAAAAAAAAAAAAAAAATCTATTTTAAAATCGCATGCACAGTAAAAAAATATTTACCAAAAATGCTTATTCCTCAGCGAATATTACTCATTATTATATTTATGTTTCAGAGTAATGTTGTTTTAATGTTTTGTCATTTTTTATGAAAGTTTTGTAGTATTTTCTTGAAATCCATTCGTGTTATAGGCAAAAACTTGCCAAAATAATAATAATAATGATAATAGTTTTTGAAAAATATTTATATCTGCCTGAATAATTGTGCTATTTCCACAAAATCATACAAATATTGTACATAGTACGTGTAACAATGTATTAAAAGTACAAGACTTTTGTAGTTTTCTGTGATACAGGGTGATCCAAAGTATTTGTGCTTTTCTTCAATTTGTGGTTAGTTCTCTAATTGCCCTCGTGACTAATTCGATAGATGAAAATGTGAGTTAAAAAATGTTTTTTGCATGTCTGAAGTTCAAGGCCATTTTGTCCAGTACTTTTTTTTAAAATCGAAAAAATGTCAAATTTTTTTTAATAATAATTTGATTACCCACTGTGAGTAGTTTGACAAACATACTAAGTTTATTTTTTAATACCTTATAAATAAAAACTAAAGGAAATCCATTGAAAATGCTCCGAACCACACTGCAAATATCTGCTTATAACGGCAGTGTCTTTCCCGCTACCTGCAGTAACTTCATTTACGGGCACTTAATTCTTAATTTCTAGTACTTTTCGGATGAGAGGCGTAGCTGCTGTTATTCGAGTTCTGCAATTTTTAAATTGGCTGTATCACAGAATTTACAGTCGGTAACAAAAGTCTCCGAACACTAGCAAAAAATTCATATAGGTACTCTTAATACAGTTTTGTTAAATAAATCCTTGTCGAATCCTGTTCTCAGTCAGTCTAAAAGCAGGATTCGACAAGGATTTATTTAACAAAATTGTATTAAGTGTCCTTTTTTTTATATAGGAATTTTTGCTAGTGTTCGGAGACTTTTGTTACCGACTGTACTAAATATTTTAGTTTTGACGCATTGTATTTTGTAGCCCTTACTTTTTCTACTCTATTACAATTTGTTTCAGATAAATGAGATCAATAAAAAAAAAAGAAAACCTTTCCGAATGAAGTGATTAAATAAATAAATTTTAAATAACTTTAAAATTTAATAAGTTTAATCATTTCTAGGATATTGCTATTTGATGCCAAAAAATAAGTAAGAAAAAAATTCTCTTTAAAAGAAAAAACTAAATAAACAAACAAATATGCTTTTAAACTCTCCAGTTTTTTTTGCGTTTGACCGCTGTTTCTTAAAGGATTTAACTAGACAGCCCTATGCCATTTTAAAATAAGATGTGTACTCTACATTCTGATACCAGTCTCGTCTTTTAAATATTCATAGATTTATATATTTCATCTTTACTCTTCTTTTACTAATTTTCATGTTTTTACTTTCTTCTATATTCAATAGAAGAAAGTATTGGATTCATAAAAATTTTCGACCTCAGGTTTTTGATGGATTTACACGTTTTGAGAGCTGTAGAACACGATTTGACCATTTTTAGAAAATGTCTGTTTGTCTATCTGTCTGTCTGTGTGTGTGTGTGTGAGACAAAATTTTGTGGCAACTGTATCTCAGGAACTACTGCACAGAATTTCATACAAATTGGTATGTAGTTGCACCTTGACATAAATTAGTGCCTATCAACTTTTGGTAAAAATTGTCTTACAGGTTGCGTTGGCATCCCGCTTTTTCTAAATTTTTAACATGGTGATATAGGACAAAATTTTGTATAAATGTGCATAAAGAGTATTATTTTTTAGTAATCATTATGAAATTTACAAGAATTATTTTTAATAGAGATAGTCAACTGGGAAAAAAAATTTGTATGTGTGGGAGCCTCGCCACCCCCCTCCCCTGGGGGGGGGGAGAAGTCCCCCCTCGAAGGGAGTAAATTTTCAAGATGGGTATCTTTCGAAAGGTCTGTATAGTAACTTTAAAACGAATGGTTGAACTATAAATCTGTGATAATTTAAAACAAAGTTATCGATTTTTTTTTTTAACGAAAAAAAACTTAGAAAAAAAATTGTATTTTTTTTTAAACGAAATTTAACCAAACTAGGTATTTAGTTGGCCCCTGACATAACCTGGTGCTGATTAGATTTGGGGATCAATCGCTCAACAAGTGGCGCTGTGATCGTATTTTTTCTACATTTTTAACATGGCAATATAGAACAAAATTTCGTATAAATGTACATAATGAGAGTTATTCTTAACCTGTGATTGTAAAATTAATATGAATTATTGATAATAGTAGTAGTTAATTCTGAAAAAAAAAAAATTGTGCATGAGGGGGCATTGCTTCCCCCCTGGGGAAGCAATGATTGTTGCAATGATTTAATATTGTTACTGAGTGAATTTGTATAGGAAAATATAAAAGAAAGTCTTGTGGTGGCCACAACATACTAGTTTACACTTGGTTAATCTTTCAAACTTGCCAATTTTTCGATGCTCACTGCTATTTCTTGACAGATTTGATCAGGCAAACCTATGCCATTCAAAAGTAACATCCATGCTTTACATTTTAGCACCAATGTATTTTTTTAAATATTCCTAATTTCCCCGGTATTTTTTAAATATTATTCATGTTTCTTGCATATTCTCTTAAAAACCTTTAAAAGTAGCTAGATTTGCAAGGCTGACCGCTATTTCTTGTCAGATTTGACCGAGCAACCCTGTGCCATCTTAAAGTAACATCTATAGTTTATATTTTGGCACAAATTTTATATTTTAAATATTCATAATTTCATAATTTTTTTTTTTTCATATTTTGTAAAATTCGCTAGATTTTTCACGTCTGATAGCTAGTTCTTGACCGATTTGACTAGGTAACCCTATATCATTTCAAAACAACATATACGCTTTACATTTTGGCACGAACTTCATCTTTTAAGTATCCAAAATTTAATATATATATATATATATATATATATATTACATTGTGTTAAAAACCTTTAAAAGTGGCTAGCTTTTTCGAGGCAACTATTGTTTCTTGACGGTTTTGACCAGGCAACCCTATGTTATTTTAAAGAGCATATTATTCTCTACATTTTAGCACCGGTTTCATCTTTATGTGTGTGATGTACGTAAATTGGTAAATTTCGTTCCCTATTTTCAAGGCAATTTCTATTTTTTGACTGCTTTGACCAGGGCATCTATTCTCCGAAAAGACTATACCTCAATTCCGACTCTGGCAGTCGTTATTTTGATCACGTGACGTCACATTTCGACTTTTGATTTGACGACTGTCGTTGTTTAAGGACGGTCGCTATGGCAGTCGGATCGGATAACAGATACCCAGGCAACCCTATGCCCTTTTAAAAAGCATATTCTCTACATTTTAGCACCGGTTTTATCTTTATGTGTGTGAGGTAAGTAAATCGCTAAAATTCGCCCTCTATATTCGAGGCTATTTTTGAGGCTTTCTTCACGGCTTTGACCAGGCAACCTTATGGCATTTTAAAGAGCATATTTTTCTCTACATTTTAGCACCGGTTTCATGTTTGTGAGGTAAATAAATCACTAAAATTCGCCGTTATTTTCGAGGTAACCTCTGTTTCTTAATGGCTTTGACCAGGCAACCCTATGTCGTTTTAAAGAGCATATTATTTTCTACATTTCAGCATCGGTTTCATTTTTATGTGTGTAAAGTAAATAAATCGCTAAAATTTGTTCCCTATTTTCGATACAATCTCTTGTTTTTTGGCGGCTTTAAGCAGGCAACCCAATGCCATTTTAAAGAGCATATTTTTCTCTATTTTTTAGCAACGGTTTCATCTTTATGTGTGGGGGGTTATTCCTCTTAAACACGACGGCTTTGGCCAGGCAACCCTGTGAGAGCGTTGCTCACATATTTTTTAAATACATCGAATTTATTTCAAAATTATTAAATATCGTATTATAAATTAAAATAAATAACTTTTATTATTAATAATAAAGGGTTCAGTAATAAACTCATTCATCTCCTTTTAAAATATTGCAATTTATATATAAGGGATCAAATGTAATTTAATAGGGAGCAGTCCCCGCTCATGGAGCGGTGTTGAGCGCTTCTAAGGGGACTGCAAATGTAATTTATTTTCCTGTTCCCTAAAAATAAAGCGACCAAATTTTTTAAACCCAATTTGAGGACAAATCATCGCAGCGAGAGCCATTCGAGGTCAGAGCTAAATTATGCCTTATTTTGAATACATTTGAGGACAAATTTGTAAATTCGAGAACATTTGTCCTCAAATGATTTTCAAATTGCTGAGGACATAGGTCGAAATGTCCTCATGATTCGAAGACGTTTGGTCACCTTACTAAAAAGAATCTTTTTTTTATTTCGTTGCAATTAGGAAAAATATTTTTTTTTAAAGCAATTATCAGAATAAATATATTTATATTTTTTATCTATTTAGTTACATAAAACGATTTCCGTTATATATATATATATATTTGTTGTTGTTGTTATTTATTTAAATTTTAAAAAAAGGTATTATCCATTATTTCAGACCTTATATAGAAATCAATTGCAGTTAAATTTATTCAAAATGTATTATTTTTCAGACTTAATGTCGCAATGACTAATATAATTACTTTTTCGTTTGCACTCGTTAACTGTTCTTGTTGGCTCATAAAACTAAGCCAAATTAAGAGTTGTAATATTTCAACCGTCATTCCAAAATTCAAAATTTCCCATTGGATTAATATTAAGACGAAGAAATCTTCATTTGTCGCTTTTGGATGACAGATTTGCAGTGCTACCATATCAGGCAATAGACAGATGGAAATGAACCATGGCATCTATTCTCCGACCAGACTATACTCCATTTCCGACTGTGGCATTCGTTATTTTGATCACGTGACGTCACATTCCGACTTCCACATTCGCTTCTTTTTTCTAACTCGAATTGGTCTGCTAGGAAACATATAGCTAAATTTTGCTCGCTCTCCCACTTCATTTTTTGACGGCTTTGCTATACCTATCAAACCTGGCATTTGTTATTATTTACTGCTGAATTTTAAAACTATTTAAAAAGTTTCAATAAATATAATTTCTAAGCCAAAGTGGTGTCAAGCTATTATTTGTGAAGATTCGAACTTATTTACTTTCAGCAATGTACTACTAAAAAAGGATTAATCATTTTCAGATTAAAAATTCTTATAATAAATAATCTTCTTCACAAACTCTATCAGATTTTCACTGTAACAATGAATTCTATCTGTAGAAAAATAAAAATAAAAAAATCAGCTTTATATTTATAAGGTCGATTTTTTGCAGCCGCCGCTTTGACTGTAATGTTAAATTAATGTAACAGACATTAATTCATATCTTCCCAAAATATTACTAAATTTAATTTAATATATAATTTTAATGCATTAGAAAGAAGTGACATGAATATATTCCTTGCGTAATTTGGATTAAATATTAGATAAGAAAACTATTAATAAATTCACATCCCAAACAATTATGAATTATGATTTGTATTAATTTTTGCACGAATAGAACAGACATCATCAAAAATGTTTTTAAATTTATAGCTCTTCTATCATTATTTTTTGAGTTTGTAATATTTCATTTCTTATTGGCGTTAGGAGGGTTACGTGCTAACTCCGATGTGCCATCTCCGGACATAGTCAAAGTCCCTCTTTGTAAGGGATTAAAGTGTTGAAAAATTCCCATTTGCGCGACCAGAAATTGCAAGACCGGACTTGCAGGGGATTTCGTCATTTTTGACTTGATAATCTGAGAACGCCTGTAAGTCTGTTCCGCGGCAATCCCTACCACGGACGTAAAAAGAAAAAGAAAAAATAAACACTGAACACCCCTACGATCGCTGTGCATGAATCTGAGAACGCCCGTAACTCGATTTTTCAGCAATCAGTATCACGCACGTATGTTCGCTTCGCTCACATGAAAACCAAAAAAAAAAAACATCACTGGACACCCCTGCCTCGCTGTGCATGAATCTGAGAACGCATGTAACTCGTTTTTGCAGCAATCAGTATCACGCACGTATGTTAGCTTCGCTCACATGAAAAACAAAAAAAAAAAAAACATCACTGGACACCCCTGCCTCGCTGTGCATGAATCTGAGAACGCATGTAACTCGTTTTCGAAGCCATCACTATCACGCACGTATGTTCGCTTCGCTCACATAAAAACCAAAAAAAAAAAAAAAATCACTGGACACTTCTACCTAGCTGTGTATGAATCTGAGAACGCATGTAACTCGTACTATTCTTGTATTTTTACTTTATTCGCGCAAATGGGAATTTTTCAAATTACTTAAAACTAGTAAATTTATCGCCAAAATTCAACTTAGCTACATTTCCGGTCAATAGACTTTAGGGAGTGGGCCAAGTATAAAATAATCCTTTTAAGACACATTCCTTCAACACTTTAATACCTTACAAAGAGGGACTTTGACTATGTCCGGACTTGGCACGTCGGAATCGGCACGCCACCGTTAGGAGAGCACCATATGTTATCATTTGTGTCATCTATAACGTGCATACATAGGTTTAAAAATAGTTATTCAAATAAGTTTAGATACACACATACACTTTCTTAATTAACGTTACTTTATTTTATATTTAAAATTGTCCTACTTCTTTTCCTGTTATTATCTGAATGAATTTACTATTTTTCTGTGCAAGATTTTATTTTTACTTATTTGTTTTTTTAAATACCTGGATAAACCTTTCGTACATTTTTGTTTGTAACACTATCAAGGATTAATAAAGGTATATAAATTACACATTTTTTTTTTGACCTCCACAAAAGTATCCGAACACTAGCAAAAATTCCTATGTAAAAAAAGTAAACTTAATGCTTTTTTGTTAAATAAATCCTTGTCCAATCATGTTCTTAGACTTACTAAAAACATGACTCGACAAGGATTTATTTAACAAAGCAGTATTAAGTGTACTTTTTTTACATAGAAATTTTTGCTAGTGTTCGGATACTTTTGTTACCGACTGTACCTTAAACTAAAAAAAAAAAAAAAAAATCGAATATGGAGTCAAAAATATTTGAATAAGTGAAGTTGATTCAGATTTTGAGATGAAGCGACCGCTTAAACAAAATTTAACTATCGCACTATTAGACGTTATTAACAATTGGTCGGTACTAGCAGCATGTTTCTATTACAATTTACAGCGAAATGGGGAAATTGCACATTTTTCATTTTGACTTGTAAATGATAGAGCATGAAAATACAAACATTTTGATACCATTTTTATGCATATTTGAAAACCGGATGCTTTAATAAATTAACTTTAAAAGACGTAGTTCTCATGTTGGCGGGAAAACGCTGCGTCACGTGATAAAACCTATCGTGACGTCACTATCCATGAAATGAACTGCCGGCTGAATTTCTCCCTCTTGTATTGTAAAGAAAAATCGTGCATTCAGCGAAATTTTGTATTCTTTCTTTAAAAAAAAAATATTAAAACTATTTGAACTCATTAAACATCACTTCATTCTATAAATGACACCAAGTTTCAATGATATTTTTTTGTACTCGCCTGCTGTTACTAATCCAAATTAAACTATAATCGAAATAATAGTTGATCAATAGAATTTTCTTAAAGAATGTTTTTAGTATGCTATGCCGAAGATGTATCTTTTAAATACTTGTTTTGTTTCATTTTATTATGTTTTACAGATTTATTATTATTTTATTATTATTATAGACTGAGCACAGAAATAAAATATTGGGATTGAGTAATAATATTTAACTGAATAATATGCATATTTTCATTGCTTAAATAATCTAGAATAGTTTATGCTAAATTAACCTAAATTAGATTATTTTTATAATTATGAGATGCCAGTATATCTGTGTGTATATATATATATATATATATATATATATATACATACATATATATATATATATATATATATATAACTTTTTTAATACATTTCAATATTATAACTTAACAATATTTCTATTAAAATAGCAGCTAAAGATTGTGAATAATTAAAAACATTATAGTGATGCAGTTTGAGAAATTGAAAAGTATATAAGGAAAATTACATGCGCTTATCATTCTAAATAAATAAATTAAATTAAAAGAAGGTCTCCGTACAAAAATATTAATATTATTTATATATGTATATATATATAGAAACGCGTTTAGTTATTTTTATAATGTAATTACTTTTTTATTTGGAAAAATTAAAAAAATAAAAATAAAAAAATTAATAGAAATAGAAAGTAATAATAATAACATTTAGCAATAGGAAAGATATAAAGTACTTTAAAATAAAATAAACACATGAAATATATGTTAAATGTAATAATACCTTATAAGTTATACATGATCTAGTTATAAATATGAATGGTTTTTAATAATTAATTAAAAATTTGCAGTAAATTTCAGCAATCAAACGCAATATATACACTGGTGGACAATTGCTAAGGACGGATGACAATAACTAAGCTATTGTCATCCGTCCTTAGCAATTGTCCACCAGTGTATATATATATTAAATTCATTTATCAATGAAGCCTTAATGTAAAATCCAAATATGTTTAGAATATATCAGGGGTCGATCTAGGTAAAAACTGGGACCCATTTGCTTCCCCTTCACAAAATCCAAATACCTAAAATGGGCCCCTTTAGAAAATACAAATCCATAAAATGGGTCTCTTCACAAAATTCAGATTCATAACAACAGGCCTTTCTCAAGATTTATTTTTAAAAAGATGATGATTTTGTAAAAGTTTTCCACGTTAACAATATTATTTTTAATGAGTGTGTATACTTGGTTCAGTAATATGCTGTTAACTTGATAATGAACATTAGATAGAGTAACTTCTTAAGTGAAAGGTTTCGTGTGATAATTCTTTTTATCACAAAAAGAAATAAATTTTCACAAAATTATTTTGTTTTTCACGAAAAAAAAAAAAAAAAAAAAAAAAAAAATGTTTTTCACAAAAATGAGCCCCAAATGTAAACCTGGAACAACCCTTGCATATACTATAACTGACGGTCTTCGCCTGCTTCGCTGGTCGCTAAATTTAATAAATTAACAAAAAAAAAAAACTTTTATTTCTTTTATATCATTCTATAAACAAAAAATAAATAAATAGATAATTAAAAAATAAATTCATTGAAATCGCTCTTAACATCGTTTTGTTTATTCGCAGCCTGCGGCAACTTCTTTCTCTCCAGTGTACCCTGCTTTTTTGGATCTGGGTTCTTATTGCCCGCAGCAATGTCTTTCGTGGGCACTTCAATTTGTGTACATATCAGGAGGCGAAAGCTGCTATTATTCAAAAACTAAGATTTTAAGGATAGCTGTATCTCAGCATCTATTAAATATACTTCAATTTTGACACCATGTACTTTATTGCAATCACTTTTTCTGTTATATTACCATTTCATTTCGATTAGTACAATAAATAAATAAATAACAAAAGGTTTTCCTTTCAAAAGCATTAAATAAATAATAAATAAGTTTTTATTAAACTTAAATTTTAATAAGACTAATCCTTTATGCGATATTAACATTTTCCCGATAAAAACATTTAATTATATTTTCCTTTTGAAATGAATTATGTAATTAAATAAATAGTTGCGTAACAGCCGTTGCCAATGTAAACAACGTAGAATAATATAATTCAAATAAATTTAAGAAAATTAAATGGAAAAATAAATGGATAAAATTGAAATACATATATATATATATATTACTTAAAAAATTATAAAAAGTAAATTTTTTTTTTTAATAAAATAAAATAAAAATAATAAATAAATAATGCAATTTGAAAATAACATTTTTTTTTTTCGTTGCAAAAACATGAAGTAAATATTAAATACATAATTAATGACTGCTCTATAAAATAATCATATATAATTTATAAAATAACATAATTAAAAAATTCTGGCTAAAAAATAATAATAATAATAATAAATAATCAGTAAAATATATTTTTATGTACTATGAAATTTTAATGAATATTTTAATTATAATTAAATCTTTAAGCATACATTATGAAAAAAGAAATATTCTCACATACAAGCATCTAAAAAAATTAGAGAAATGTAAAAAAAATACTACTAATATATTAAAGCAATGCTAAAATTCTATTATGAAGACGTTTATAATTTTCAAAATAAGAATACAGAACAAATCTAGATCGTTTAGCTTTAGCTACTCTTATATTTATGCGCTAATAAAATCGAGGTTTCTTCTCAAAAATGAGAATATGGAAAGAGCATCTATTTTCGGAACATTATCCGATTGCTCTTTTACAAATCCAAAATCGACATTATACAAATAAAAATAGAAATATATATATATATATAAGATATAAGATATAGTATAGTTATGGAAGGTTTAAGTTATTTCTTACAAAAGGTAAAAATTTTAAGAATAAACTATAAAATACAGATTAGAATAGAGCGAACAAAAAGAAAAGCAAGCGGTAAAAGAGTGTAAACATTCACACTTCGTGTACTGTGACGTCAACCCCCTCACGGAGCGTTTTCGGATCACGTGGTTTTGTTTTGGTTTTTAGCGATTTTAAAACGTTAATTAAAAGTTAATTTGAAATAATTTTACGATTTTAATTGGATTTTTCGGATTCCCAAGATTGATTTTATCGATTACAATTAAAAGAAATTGATTTTCCTTTAGTGTGCAACTTCCCCATTAGTCGGGGAAAGGAGTAGCTTTTTTTCCCCTGACTGTACCATATATATAGTAATAAGACAGATTGAGGGGATCATTGAGGGGGAAAAGTGATTCCTTTTCACTCGGAAAAAGACGGGATTTTACTCTTTTATGGATGTCTTTCCCCGAATGAATATACACGGGAATACACACAGATAATTTAGCAAATAAAATTTCTGTACTAAAAGAGAATGAAAAACTTCAGATGCCAATTTTGCTTTCTTTTCTTTTTCTATACTGTAGTACACTCATGGCTGCACAAAACTGACTTTCTTTCTTTCGCCATTTATTATTATACATTTTTGAGATAAAAATCCTCTGCATTCATCATGAAAAATAATTTCAATAAATTATAATTTAATAAATTATTTGTATTGCGTAAATTCGTATAGGATTATATACAGAAGAAAGTCCTGTGGTGGCCACAACATACTAGTTACATATTAAAACTTTCGCGGCTGCTAACTACATTAAAAAGAATTTTGAGAATTCCATATTACTTACTAATATAAAATATTAAAAATTAAAAAAAAGTGTTCCATTAAATATGAAGATCGTAATTATTTCATAATAATACCAATGCAACTGGTTATAAAAATTACATTTTTCATAAATTACTTGAATATAACTTATTTATAAAAACTTATCCCATTTCTTTTTATATATTCACTAGCAGGCTTTGCCCGCTTCGCTGGATATTAAACTTAAATGAGTTGTCAAAATCCCATATCTTTATTAATAACCTAAGTTCTCGCTGTGATTGGTAGAGGTTTTCTCGCGCGCAACGTGAGGAGTCTGGGTCCCCACTGTCTTCGGCACAACTTACCCACTTTTTACTTCCCCTTCCTCAGCGGGTGAGTTCGAAGTTTTGCAAGATCCCATTAATGTACATAATGCGTACACTTAATCAATATC
>CAWVNO010002911.1:53044-75044 GCA_963930645.1 Salticus scenicus | reverse complement strand
CACACACGAAAATTCGCCATTCTAAGATAATTCAAAGCGAATTCAAACGGAAAAACATGTTTTTACACATGTTTATTGCCCTCCGACTCCGAGAAGGGGGGGGGGGAGGGGATTTCGAATTTTGTGAAATCCAATTACAATAAGTGCCGGATGCATACAAACAATTTACGCACCAAATTTCGGAACAACTATAATATTTCCCCACAGCTGAATCTGGCGATTTATTTTTGGCGATTATGGCTAAATCATAAATCATATAGCATAAATGATAAAATTGTAAGCTAAATTATAAATCAAATCATAAAATCATAAATCCAAAATAAATAGCATGCAAGATGCCATATTATATCGCAAACAGTTCAGAACGACATCGTTATCGTTCAAATCAGCGCCAAAGAAAAATCGCCAAATTCAGCTGTGGGGAAATACTATAGTTGTACCTAAATTTCATGACCACAGAAGTCTTTAATAGAAAATATTATAAATAAATAAATCCAAAAAGCACAGCTTTAATATGGGACCCCTTTGGTGACTTTAAATATTTTAAGCCATTTTTGCGATGAACTGAATTGGCTATCTCAATTGTGCAATTAAAGATCTTGGCGAGAAACGTCCGAGCTACTTCGGTGCCGAATTTCAAATTTTGTCAAAGGGATCTGTTGACGCATGCGCGCCACCCCGTCGCGGATCACCGGCAGAAGGCTATGAGAAGCCAAGTACAATGGACGTGGGCAAAGAACTTTAAATTTATTGACGCCCACAATTATTATTTTATGTTCTACCTATTATAAATCTTATTCTTCGTTGTAGATAGTGTAAATACTTGATGTATGTGATCGTACAAATTAAAAATATTAAAACAACGAAGATGGTCCGTCGAAAATTAGTTATTTGTAGTTAAGTTCCTACAAAAAGTGGCTCCGTCGAGAAACCGGAGCTTGTAATAAGCGACTTATGGATAAAAATAATAAATTGAAATCTTCCTTGAAAGGGAAGATAACTAGAATTGAAAACTATGTAGAAGGCACGAATGCCGAAAATTACGATATAGATGTAGTGGAACTAAAAGTGAAATTAAAGAACATAGAACTGCTACAAACAAAAATCGATGAATTACGACAAAAATACTACGAAATTCAAGATTTGAAAGATGCTGAACAAGCGACCATAGATGACGATCTTGACTCATGTGAAGAACGTCTGGAAAAATTAGAGGTAAGAATTAATACTCTTATTAATTCTTATAAGAAATTTGATTCTCATAAAAAAATAAATGCGACTGAAAATGCATCTCAAGATAACTTTGAAATTAAAACTCAAATTCCTCCTTTAGTATTACCTGAATTTTCAGGAAAATATGAGGAATTCAGTTCTTTTAAAGAACAATTTGATGATTTAATAACCAATAATGTTCACATTAATCAGTCGCAGAAATTATATTATCTTAGATCTTGTCTCAAATCTGATGCTAAAAATCTAGTTAGTAATTTTGATACATTTGAATCATTATATAATGCATTAGAAAATCGCTATGATAACGAGCGATTAATTGTTGATATTCATGTACAAAATATTCTGAATTTTGAGAAAATTCAAACAGAAAATCCCAAAGAGATAAGAAATATGATTGATTGTATACAGAAAAATCTGCGTGCCTTGAAAGTTCTGAAATATGAGCAAAATAAATTATCAGATGTTTTCATTGTAAATATTCTCGTAGCAAAGTTAGACAGAGAATCTAGAAAGAATTTTGAGTTATCCCATAAATCAAAAAATGTTCCCACCTTTGAAGAATTTATCAAATTTTTGGAACAACGAGAATCAGTTTTATTATCTATTAATAGAACGAATATGACTAGCGGAAATAAAAATACTAACAAAAACTTTCCGGCTATTAACAAATCTAAAACTCTTTTAATGCATGAAAATAAAAACAAAAATTGTGTTGTTTGTAAAAATACTTATCACCCTATTTATAAATGTGATGCATTTTTGAAATTAAACATTAACGAAAGATTAAGTATAATACGCCTTCACAAGCTTTGTGAGGTTTGTTTTAGGCAAAATCATAAGAAAAATGATTGCTTATCAAAATTCAAATGCACCTGCGGAATGAAGCACAACAGATTATTATGTTTTTCTTCTGGCGCCAAAACCCCGGTTCCAGACTCAGATGAATACAAAAGGGTTGCGCAATTAAATGCTTCCGTTTTGAGTAATAATAGCAGATATTTAAAAGAAAATAGAAAAAGTATTCTGTTTTCGACAGCTTATATTTATGTTCAATGCGAAAACAAAAAAAGAATAAAAATAAGATGCGTTCTGGATTCGGCTTCAAATGTGTGCGTTTTAACTGAAAAGATGAGTGAATGTTTAGGAATTAAAAGAGAAAAAATAAAAACTCCAGTTTCAGGTTTGAATGGATTGACCCAAAATATTAAGTGGAAATTAGATACCTTTATTTCAAATGAAGATTGTTCCTTTAGTGAACCAGTAGAATTTTTGATTGTGGATAAAATAACTGGGCTTACACCATGCAATAAATTAAACATTTCAGACATAAAAATTCCAGAATTTTTGAAATTGAGTGACGAGACATTTTTTGAACCGAATGAAATAGAAGCGTTAATCAGTGCAGATATATTATTCAAAGTTTTAAAGGATAATACTTATAAAATAAATGACGATTTGTTTTTTAAAAAACCGAATTTGGATGGTTAGCGTGTGGAAAGGTTGAAGAAACAGAACTGAATAATTCGAAACAGTGTTTCGTTTTGTCAGACGATTCCCTTAGTAGCACTCTTAAACTCTTTTTCGATCTAGAAAGCATTGGAATAAGAGACGATCCAATTCAAAAAGAAAGTGATAAAGCTATAGAAATTTTTAATGAAACGATTCAGTTTAAAAACAAACGCTACGTTGTACACTTGCCTTTTAGAAGACCCTATAATGAACTTTCCGATAATTACACGTTAGCGAAACAACGATTTTTAAGTTTATGGAGACGTTTTAAATATGATAGAGAATTATATGAACAGTATAGAGAGATTATTCGTGATTACGTAAATCAAAAAATAATAGAAATAGTTGAACCCAGTACAGCAGAAAATAATTTAAACAAACCTATTTATTATTTGCCTCATCAGGCAGTAAGAAAGGAAGGTCGCTTAACATCCAAAACAAGAATCGTATTTGATGCAGGGAGTCATCAAAATAATCAGCTGTCACTGAATGATTGCCTATGGCAGGGGATAAATTTAAATCCGAATCTTTTGGATGTTTTAATTAATTTTAGATTAAACAAAATAGCATTTTGTTCTGATATTAAACAAGCCTTTCTACAAATCTGTCTCGCTGATGAACATAAAGACGCTGTTCGTTTTTTCTGGAGTGATGAAGAACCGCATGCACATAAAAAACCCAAATTACAGATTTATCGTTTCAATCGAGTTAATTTTGGGGTGTGTTCAAGTCCATTCTTACTCGCTGCTACTATTAGACATCACATTGAGAAGTATAGAGAAGAATTTCCCGCTACTGTTCGACTTTTAGATAAATGTTTTTACGTAGACGACTTAATTTCTGGAGGTAATGATTTTAACGAAGCACTTGAATTATCACGAAGTGCAAAATATATTATGGAAGCCGCAGGAATGTCCCTTAGAAAATGGATAAGTAACGATACCGAATTAACAGAGCAGTGGAAAAGCGAAAAATTTGATACATACCCTGTAGAATCTACCATCAGCTTAGGTATAAATCAGACAAAGATCTTGGGACTATCTTGGGATACTAATAAAGATAATTTGATTGTAGATATCAAGAGTTTGTTGAACTTTATATCCATAAATAAAATTACAAAACGTACCATTCTTCAAGCCGTAGGGAGAATTTTCGACCCCTTAGGGTTAATTTCTCCATTCACTGTCAGAGCAAAAATTATCATTCAAGATATCTGGACAACTAAAACCAAATGGGATGAATCATTATCACCAAATATCGAAAAAGAGTGGATGAAATGGTGTTCGGAATTACCCTTGTTAAAAGAGCTTGAAGTCCCTAGATTCGTCCTTGATGCCACTTCCCCAGAAGATGTAGTTGAATTACATAGTTTTTGCGATGCTAGCAAAAAAGCATATGGCGCTGCCATTTATGTACGAACAAAATCAAAAAATGGTATTTCAGTAAAACTTTTGACTTCCAAGAGCCGTGTAGCTCCCCTCAGCGGTGTTACACTACCTCGCCTTGAATTATTGGGTGCCCTGGTCGCAGCTCGTCTGATCACCAAAGTGAAAAATACTGTAAACCTTAAAAGACCTTCTGTTGAATATCACTGGACTGATTCGCAGATAGTGCTTTTCTGGATAAAGGGTACTAAAACCCGATGGAAGCAGTTTGTCGCCAACCGTGTTCAAGAAATTGCCAGCCTGACAAACCCTAACTCTTGGTTCCATTGTGCAAGTAAAGAAAATCCTGCTGACCTGTTGTCTCGAGGGATGACTGCTGAAAGCCTAACAAACAGCGCCACATGGTGGACAGGTGCTGAATTTCTGAAAGATCCTGAATTTCCGAAAAACAAACAATCTTTTATTGACCTTTCAGAACTAAATGAGGAAGACTACACTCCTGAATTAAAATCTGAAAATGCAGTGACTCTAAATTTGAAAAAAGACTTTACTATTTTGAACTATCTGATAAATCGTAGTAATAGATTTTTAAAAATATTACGTATATGTAGTTTTCTTTTCAGGTTTCTTCACAATCTAAGAAATCCTTTAGAAAAGAAGAAAGGACCGCTGATGCCTGAAGAGCTGACAAAGGCAGAAGACTTCCTACTGAAACAGCTGCAGGAGGAGGAATTTAATACTGAAATATCTGCCTTGAAAAGTGGCGGTAATGTATCTCATAAGAGTAAAATTTTTAATTTATCCCCTTTTTTGGATGACAATGGTTTAATAAGGGTAGGGGGGAGACTGCAAAATTCGCAGTTATCTTATTCGATTAAGCATCCTTATGTACTTCCTTCAAAAAATAAATTAACGGAATTAATTGTAAAATATTATCATGAAAAATATTTTCATATTGGTCCCCAACATCTTCTGTTTCAGGTTAGGCAAAAATATTGGCCCATTCATGGGAGAAATCTTTGTAAAAAAATTGTGCACAGATGTTTAGTCTGTTTTAAAGCAAATCCGAAAGTATGTGTACAAAAAATGGGAAACTTGCCAAAACAAAGAATAACGCCAGATAAAACATTTAATTCAACTGGGGTAGATTTGTCTGGACCCTTTTTAATCAAAAGTAAATATGGAAGGAAAGGTCCAGAAATCAAAATTTATGTTTGTATTTTCATTTGTCTAGTAACAAAGGCTATACATCTTGAACTTATCAGTGATTTAACTTCACAAGCTCTGATAGCTGCGTTAAAAAGATTTATTTCGAGAAGGGGCAAGTGTCATAAAATATTTTCGGATAATGGGACCAATATGGTAGGCGCCAACAGGGAACTAAATGCCTTGTATAAACTGGTAAGAGATAAGGAAGAATCCTTATTCAAATTTTTTGCAGAGGAAAAAATAGAATGGGTTTTTATTCCTCCAAGGAGTCCAAATTGGGGTGGTCTATGGGAAGCAAATATCAAAGCGTTTAAATACCATTTTAAACGGATAGCGGGTAATTCAAAATTTACATTTGAAGAAATGCTTACACTTGTTACTCAAGTGGAAGCGATCTTGAACTCGAGACCACTGACTCCGCTAACTTCAAGTATTGAAGATTTAGAGGTTTTAACTCCAGCCCATTTTCTTATTGGAAGGCCAATAACGGCTGTTGTTGAACCCTCTTTAATCAATATTGAGAAAAATCGCCTAAGTGCTTGGCAAAATATTACGAAGTCAGTTCAGGCAATCTGGAAAAGATGGAGTCTTTCTTACTTAAATAACTTACAACAGCGCAGAAAATGGATAATTGATAAAGAAAATTTAAAAATCGGAGACATGGTTTTAGTCAGGGAAGAAAATCTTCCACCATGCAAGTGGTTTTTAGGGCGTGTAATAAAGCTATATCCTGGTCAGGATAATAAAGTTAGATTGGTAGATATAAAAACTACCAAAGGGATTTACAAAAGATCCATCTCCAGATTGTGTGTGCTGCCTATCGAGGAGTAAAAATGAATATGAACATTTATTATATTAATTTACTGTATTATATATATTACTCTAAATTTGTTAGTTAATTATGAAAATTTCTGTTTATTATAATCAGTTAATCTTTTTTCTAATTCTATGTGTTGTGCGAAATATTGATATTATGTTACATTCATTTATTTGTTATTATTTTATCTATTCATGTTATGTGAAATTGTAAATTTGAAGTTTTGCAAAAAAAAAATATTGTAAGTTCTTGCATGACAACATAGCAAGGCCGGGCGGGATGTTGACGCATGCGCGCCACCCCGTCGCGGATCACCGGCAGAAGGCTATGAGAAGCCAAGTACAATGGACGTGGGCAAAGAACTTTAAATTTATTGACGCCCACAATTATTATTTTATGTTCTACCTATTATAAATCTTATTCTTCGTTGTAAATAGTGTAAATACTTGATGTATGTGATCGTACAAATTAAAAATATTAAAACAACGAAGATGGTCCGTCGAAAATTAGTTATTTGTAGTTAAGTTCCTACAGGATCCGATACTAAAGCTGTTCCATGCACAAAATAAATAAATAAATAAAATAAAATAAAAACTCTTTTCTGATATTTACAAAATAAAAATAAAAAATCTTAATAAAATCCAAATTATAATCATTTACAATTAAGGGGAGAACATAAAAGAACCTCATAAGGTACATAATAAAAAAAAAAAAAAAAAAAAAAAATTGTTTTACTGCAGGAAAGAAAAGTACTGCTTAATTAAATAAAAATATTATAAACTAATGCCAAATATCTCTATGAAAATATTTATCCACATGCAAATTCCTGATTTAAATTAAAAAAAAAAAAAAAAAAAAACTTTTGTAGGTCGACTATTTATTTTTCTCTCTAATTTTTATTATTAATCACGTGAAATTAAAAATATTTCATTTTATTTCTCGAAAACTAAAATATATATAAATGCGTATCCGAATCTGGGCTGAAAAGGGAAAAAGGGGAAAATAAATTAGAAATATCAGACCTATATTTATAAATTTGGTACCAAATGAAAGGGGTGATTTTTCTGAATCCAGGGGTGCAAACAGTTTTTCGATGCGACAATTAGATTTTTCAAAAATAACTAAAGTATGAAATTTAAGTGGCAACGGAAAAACGTAAAAAGGGAAAAATAAATTAGAAATATCAGATCTATCGTTACAAATTCAGTACCAAATGAAAGGGGTGATTTTTCGGATTCCTGGGGTGTAAACAGTTTTTCGATACGACAATTAGATTTTTAAAAATTAACTAAAGTATGAAACTTAGATGGCAACACTTCATTTCAATCTTTTCATAATTTGTAGTCCGAATCACGCGAATAAAAAAGTCTTTAACTTACAAATTTATTTTTATATTTTATTTTTCCATTCAAAGCGTTTTAGTGAAAAAATATTTATGGCGCATGCGCAGGCGTTTTTTACCCACAAATTAAACACTATTCATAATTTTGAAAATTTCTATAGATATAATTTTAAGTTGGGTGAAGACCTAAGTTTCTGCCAAGCGCCGTTGAATTCCGTCCAGTTGTTCTCGAGTGATGCCCGTACAAACGTGTTTTAGTATTTTACCCCCCTGGGGGGAACGGGGGGGGGAATTTCTGAAAAGTTGATAGATATAATTTTAAGTTGGGTGAAGACCTAAATTCCTGCCAAGCGCCGTTGATTTCCGTCCAGCCGTTCTCAAGCGATGCCCGGACAAAAAAAGCGACATACGGACACGATGACACACACACACACAGGCAAAATTTTCTGAAGTCATTTTCGGCTTTCATGGGGTGTGAAACGTGAAGATATCGCAAAAATTTTCGATTCTGACAAATTTACTGACAAAGTCTGATTTTATTAATATAGATTTCTTTTTATACACTTAAAAGCTGCGCAAGCGCAATATTTCGGCATTTTTTAAATTCATTAACATTCTATTGTATTACTATTTTCGAGTTTTATACTCTCTAATGGCTGATGCCAAAAAACTTTTTCGGCAACAAAAATCTTTGTTCGTTAACATGGGGATGATAGATCTATATAAAATAATATATCTATGGACGTACCTGTTCAAGTAACATTCGATTCATTACAGCGACCAGTAACTTTTCTGATAAATTTGTGCTTTTTCGCTAAAGCATTTCAAAATCTGCATTTTCGCTTGACTCTTCTCATTTTAAATATAAAACTAGTTGGCATAGGTGGACTCTGCTCAGTTCCCCATCATATTTATGTTCTCATAAACTTCTAGTGGGAGACATATTATAATCATGTTAAAAGAAATGAATTTGACCAAAGCTTGATACAGTGACAGAATGAAATCCCCGCCTAACAGGCTATCCACCGTTCACTTCGATATATTTATCTTATTCTAATCTGTTAATTTATTTTATCAGGGTCAATTTTGTTGTTTAGTTTTCATGCTACTATTTCCAATGCAATAATCCTCAAAATTCATATTTATATGAAAAATTTACAATTTCGCTATGTTGATAAAATGGTAAATTACGAATAATTTACGAAATTTTCCTAGTAGAATATTTGTATTCAATCATGTTCAAACAAATATCATAAACGTAATTTTGAAGTTGTCTAGTGTATTTAGGATCCTCAAAATGGAAGTTTATGCCCAATTTTGCCTTATTCTGACATGTTAAGTAAATCGTAGATTCCAAATAACTTACGAATTTTTTAAATTGGAAAAATCATAGTCTATGATATTCATGCCAGTATCCTAAATAATATTTCGAAAGTGGTTTGATATCTTTACGATGAAAATATCCCTCAAGATTGACGTTTATCTGAAATTTTGCTCTATTCTGCCATGTTAAGAAATTCCTAAATTTCCAATAACTTACGAAATCTTTATATTGGAAAATTCATAGTCATTAATATTCATGCCAGTGTCCTAAATAATATTTCAAAAGCAGTCTGACATCTTTAGGATGGAAATATCTCTCAAAATTGACGTTTATGCGAAATTTTGCCCTATACTGCCATGTTAAGAAATTCGTAAATTTCCAATAACTTGCGAAATTTTCAAAGTAGCCTATTTATAGTTACTGATGTTCATTCCGGCATCAAAAATGATATTTTAAAAGTGGTCCGACATTTTTACTGTAAAAAGTTTCCATTTAATGCACATTTAAGTGAAATTTTGTCCTATTCTACCATGTTACGAAAATCGTAAATTTCTCATAACTTACGAAGTTTTTTAATTGCAATGTTGCAAATGAATAGGGTTCTTGCCAGTATCGAAAGTAATATTTTAAAACTGATCTGACCTCCCTGCGATCATTTGCTCGTGAGATATCGTGTTAACAGTCTAACAAACTAACGGACTAACACACTAACGGACTGACACACTAACAGACACCCTACAGACAGACACCATTCAAATTTTGTCATTTTCGGATTCCTCACACCTGAAAGCGTATAAAAAAGTCAAAAAACTGAGGTCGAAATTTTTCACGATTACCTAAGTTCACCATACCTATAGTATGATGGGGAACTAATAATATCAAAGATCACAGTATAAAACTAGTTGGCATAGGTGGACTCTGCTCATTTCCCCATCATATTTATGTTCTCAGAAATTTCTAGTGCGAGACATATTATAATCATGTTAAAAGAAATGAATTTGACCAAAGTTTGATACAGTGACAGAATGAAATCCTCGCCTAATAGGCTGTCCATCGTTCACTTCGATATATTTATCTTATTCTAATCTATTAATTTATTTTATCGGGGTCAATTCCGTTGTTTAGTTTTCATGCTACTATTTCCAATGCAATAATCATCAAAATTCATATTTATATGAAAATTTTACAATTTCGCTATGTTGATAAAATGGTAAATTACGAATAATTTACGAAATTTTCCTAGTAGAATATTTGTATTCAATCATGTTCAAACAAATATCATAAACGTAATTTTGAAGTTGTCTGATGTATTTAGGATCCTCAAAATGGAAGTTTATGCCCAATTTTGCCTTATTCCGACATGTTAAGTAAATCGTAAATTCCAAATAACTTACGAATTTTTTAAATTGGAAAAATCATAGTCTATGATATTCATGCCAGTATCCTAAATAATATTTCAAAAGTGGTTTGACATCTTTACCATGAAAATATCCCTCAAGATTGACGTT
Source organism: Salticus scenicus (assembly GCA_963930645.1). Taxonomy (NCBI): domain Eukaryota; kingdom Metazoa; phylum Arthropoda; class Arachnida; order Araneae; family Salticidae; genus Salticus; species Salticus scenicus. The sequence goes on along the minus strand of CAWVNO010002911.1, from coordinate 64,717 downwards.
TATGAGAAATTTTGCTCTATTCTGCCATGTTAAGAAATTCGTAAATTTCCAATAACTTACGAAATCTTTATATTGGAAAAGTCATAGTCATTAATATTCATGCCAGTGTCCTAAATAATATTTCAAAAGTAGTCTGACATCTTTACGATGGAAATATCTCTCAAAATTGACGTTTATGTGAAATTTTGCCCTATACTGCCATGTTAAGAAATTCGTAAATTTCCAATAACTTGCGAAATTTTCAAAGTAGCATATTTATAGTTACTGATGCTCATTCCGGCATCAAAACTGATATTTTAAAACTGGTCTGACATTTTTATAGTAAAAAGTTTCCATTTAATGCACGTTTAAGTGAATTTTTGTCCTATTCTCCCATGTTAAGAAAATCGTAAATTTCTAATAACTTACGAAGTTTTTTAATTCGAATGTTGCAAATAAATAGGGTTCTTGCCAGTGTCTAAAGTAATATTTTAAAACTGATCTGACTTCTCTGCGACAATTTGTTCTTGAGATATCGTGTACACAGACTAACAAACTAACGGACTAACACACTAACAGACACCCTACAGACAGACACCATACAAATTTTGACATTTTCGAATTCCTCACACCTGAAAACGTGTAGAAAAGTCAAAAAACCGAGGTCGAAAATTTTCACGATTACCTAAGTTCCCCATACCTATAGTATGATGGGGAACTAATATGTGTCTTTTTCAAGGCAAATGAAGATAACATTTGAAAAATAAGGAATGTCCTCCGAAAATGAGAACGGCTGGTCACCATACGCTAGTGGTATAATCTAGAGACCGTATATGGTAAGAGACTGGACATTGACCCGCCAACCGATCCGCTATGTTTGTTCAATCTGTTATGTGCGATAGCATTAAGTCCTATAAAATTGTAGCATTTTGCAAGGTTTTTTAAAGATAAATAAAAATGTTTTATCAATAAAAGTGTCAGACGCTGGTAAAAATACATTAGGTCCTTCCTTCGCTTGAGTGGTTTTTGAACGAACATCCGCCATATTTGTTCAGTGTCCAGTCTCTCTCTATTTAGGGTCCCTAGTATAATCTCCCGCTATACGCAAACGAAGTGATGATGTCACTGGCCATACGTGGGACCAGGTAAAAGATTTCCTATGTTAATTGTCCATTGGAATTTTATAAAAAAATATTTAAAAATAAGGGAAATTATCTCCCGATTTTAATCTCCATATTTGGGTATAGTTATATATAAGTATACTGACCAAACGTCCCCATTTTCTGGGCAGAAATGGGGACGTCCTTTATTTTTGAAGGTATAAGTAAATTATTAATCAGTAATACTTTATTTTTAGTTCTTATTTATTAGGAATGAAAAAATACATCCATAATTGGATAATTGTAGCATTTTTTAACGCTTCTCTATTACAAAGGTACTTTGATCTGGTCAGCCTATATAAGTTACTGTCTACATGTGTTAGACTGAGTTATTTTTGCTGTAAAATTGATAAAATTTTAATTTTAAATTTCAAAACTCTAGGGGAAAAAATGCTAACTTCCATACTCGATTGAAAACATAAACATTTCATTTCAAAGAGTGATATTTACACAATAAACATCCAACTAATATACTAATTAAAAGGAAAATGACAAATAATCTATGAAAAGGTGAAGCGAAATTTGTTTTCAAATGTCTAAGTAAAGTATCTGATATAAGATACTAATATGTTGTAGCTGATAGATTTGATATGTCATCCTTGGCGGGAAAAAAATATCGCCAAATTATCTGGCGATATTTTTAATTCCTTTCAAAAATCATGATTATTTTAACAACTTATATTAAAGAGCAATGAATAATATGAAACAATATTTCGTACAATATATGTTACAAAAATATACATTTTGCATGTATATTTTCGTATTACATTTTTGATCACCAAATACAAAAAACGCCAAAAACAACAGAGTTTTGAAATTTAAAATTAAAATTTTGTCAATTTGACAGCAAAGCAACTTAATCTAACACGTGTGCACAATAGCTAATTTGCAATTATACCCAAATATGGGGATTAAAATTGGGGAATAATTTTCCTCAATTTAAATATTTTAACAAAAAATCCAATAGATGATTAACATCGGAAATCTTTTTTACTTGGCTCCAATGACGATCAGTGACGTCACACTTCGCTTGCGTATTATGGCTATAGTGTTAAAACTATCTTAATTTGTAAGCATGTTTATTAATATATTAATCGTGTAACAACAGCTATGACTTTTATCAAATCGAAGTAATCACACAGGTAAAAAAACACTATAAATTGGGCGAAAAATATTTATTACGTTTTAACCCTCGCTTTCCCAAGATCAGGGCGTTACTGCAGAAAAATTACTTTCAGTGCCGCTTGGCACGTTTGGCGAAATCACCAGCACCACGCCTTTTTGTATCGTTTAGAAGTTGCAACATTTCATTGGTTACGTTTGCTATCTCTGGCGAATTAGAGCCCTTTTGAATGAGGCGAGCTTAACTAAATTTCAACTTCAAAATGGAGTAAAAATGATCCCATCATGGAAAAGCGAGGGTTAACTATTTCAGTTAATGCCTAGTATGCCTAGAAGTAAAATCCTGGTGCCATCTAATTAAGTTTAGAAGTAGAATATAGCTTGAGAAAAAAATTAAACTGTTTGAAAAAGGTTTAACTACCAACCACAATTCTCGTTTAACTCCCTTTTCATACGAAGTTGAAAAAAAAAAAAAAAAAAAAAAAACCTGCTTGTCGATTAAGTTTAAGTAATGGTTGTTTATATTTGAAGTGATGGACGGATGGAGTGAAATATTATAGAAAACCGAAGTCACAATTTCAAAATATGAAATAAAGAAAACAAAAACAGTGATAATATATATTTAATTTTTATAAAAGAGAAGACCTAAAATAAAAATACAAATAACAAATTTGAACTCCGGTTATATATGATTAATTGATACTTTCATGAAGGTTACAATTTCAGAATGTCATTAAAAGAAATAATTATAAGATAAAAACTTTTCATATACCATGTTTTTAAACCTTCTGTTGAATCATAGCTACATTAGCACTTTATCAACGTGTATAAAATTTTTAAGATGAGAATGGCGTCAATTTTTGTGAGATGTATAGATGTATAATTTAACTTTTTACAATTTTTTAACGTTCACGTTTAACTAAATGTATTTATTTTTAAGTCGAAAAAAATGAACTCCTATTTTTTTTATTTTTATTTTTTTGGCAACAATTAAATTATAGCTAATATTTTAATGGCTATTTTTAAAGCTAATAGGAAGTTATTTTTTTTTTCATATTTTAATTAATTAAAAGAAAACTAATCAAAAATTCGAAAATTGCGCTCCGAGGCTGTGATCGGGTTCTGAGCTATTCTGAAAGTTTCAAATGTCTATCTAGTAGGAAAGTTAGTTAAAAATCGATTGCATGATTTATACCGGACAAACAAACAAACAAACAAACAAGAATCGAAGTTAATAAAAAACATGGTATAAAAAAAGCTTAGGTCTTGGGTAAATAAAAGTCAAAGAATATCACTGAAAAATGCTTCAGAATTTCTCCAAGTACCCTAACTTAATGATAGTCTGAAACTGATCAGGTATTTCCATTAAAGTATGCAACGCCAGCGCTGCTTCGGCATTTTTGGCTGATCTTGCTACATGATGATAATTTACGAAGTGGAAGTTATCGAATACCCTGTCAGGAACGCCTTCATCCCACTCTTCTAGTGCCCTCCATGGCCCATCGCCAACGCCTATTGCTACAATACTAAGGGCTACTTTTGAGGCTTGAACAAGGGCATGCCTGCAGGTCTGGTCGTCTGGTCTCATTTGTCCGTCGGTAATAATTAGCAAGATGTGGAAAAGATGTGTGCGATTAACAATGTCAATAGCCCTCCTGATGATCGGGGCAAGGCTCGTAGGTCCACTGCGCTGAACCTAAAACAAATAATAAATAAATAAAATAAAATAATCTGGTGTCGTTTAACTGTTGCAGCTACATACATGAAATATTTAAGCTTGTGTAAGGTGCGCCAAATCTGGCAAACCTGCGCCGCCACGAATAAGAATGGCAGCCTAACTCTCGGAACGAGAATCACATCTCGAGAGACGGGTCGGGGGTTGAAGGAAGAACTAGGATGTGTGCTGGTGTCAGCGGCTATAATAGTTATGAAAGAAATATAAGTCAGAATTTATTCTTTGTACATATGGCATTGTAAATACCATAAAATTAATTATGTAAGTCACCTGTGATGTGTCCCATTATAGAAATGTTAATAAACAACTTGGGACTAATTATGACTTTATTATCATAAGTTGTTTATTAACATTTCTATAATGGAACACATCACAGATGACTTACATAATTAATTTTATAGTATTTACAATGCCATATTTACAAAGAATAAATTCTGACTTATATTTCGTTCATAACTATTATAGCCGCTGACACCAGCACACATCATAGTTCTTCCTTCAACCCCCGACCCGTCTCTCGAGATGTGCTTCTCGTTCCGAGAGTTAGATTGCCATTCTTATTCGTGGCGGCGCAGGATTGCCAGATTTGGCGCACCTTACAGCTTGTTTTAAATTTCAAAAAATATTTCAAAAAATTTTGCCCAGATCATCCACTTTTTAAAACTCATTTCAGGCATCTCTGCATATTTACGGTAAATTGTATACATATATCACAGTGCATCAAATTTAGTACAATATTAAAATTGAATAACACAGTTTGAGATGTACTTTAAGCAATTTCCAACAAAAGACCTAATATTTTTTTCATTTACAGTACTGTATTCTTCTGTGTAATCCTGTAAGCAAATGGATTACACGTATAGCTAGCAAAAAATTGAAAGTATTGTCATGCTTCGTTTTGCTCTTCATAGTCAAATGTTGAGGTTGAGTGTGGTTTACATCATACAAGAACTACGTAATGGGCAAGTGGAGATGATCAGCGATTTATTCTAGAAGCAGGTTTGCCAGATGAATATTATTAAAATTCCATTTTGTACGCCATTATTTTTGTAATAAAACAGTCGCTTTATATATGTCGCTTCGTATTTATATAAAGCTATCAAAATTATAATTAAACTAACATACTGATAATTTCATTTTTGTACACTACTATGTTAATTATAAAGCAGTCGCTTTATATAAAACCCAAAAAATTCTAATTAAACTAACAGACTGGTACCTTACAAAATTAAAAATATTAAAATACAGTGTGTCCTAAAAGTTCCAGTACTCCAACTTAAAGCACTCATTTTGTCCATGATTTTTCTTAAATATTAAATTTTATCGTCTCCTTATTATTGCATCAATTCTTTAATTTTTATCGTTTGTTTCTTTTCCCGCTCAAGTTTTGTGAGAATAAAGTTTTATGTTATTTTGTTCTTCATAGTGAAATGAGTTTATCACGCATTCAGAGAATTACGCTGTTTGAAGCTTATTTTGAATGTAAATCGTATGAAAGATGCAAAGAGGTTTGAAGATATAAATATCCAGATGGGGCAATACAGAGTAAAAATATGCTATATCAGCTCGTTCGACAATTTCGTAATGCAGGTTCTATGCAGGTGTGTACAGGTTTCTCTACAAGAAATCACTCCCAGCATGTTAAAACGCGTTTCTAAACACATGCGCAAGCGAGTTCAGCTTTGCCTCCTAGAAAAGGGTGGACATTTTGAACATTTATTATAAATGTAAGTTCTTTATTTTTTCCTCCGTTATTTTAAATGTGCCTTTTATCATTAGCATAAAAATAATCGTTTTAAGGTTTGTTGCTTTGTAAATAAAAAATACATCAGCGTCAGTACTGGAACTTTTAGGACACTGTATAAAACTGTGGTATTTACCTGGCAATCCGTTTCAGGGGTGGTCTTTATAATCAAAACAGAAAAACTTGATTTTTCTGTTTAATTACTTTGGATATATTTAGAAATAACATTAAGTTTTCTATTATCACTAAGGTTGTGATTAAAAATTGAAAGTAATAATTAAAACAATGCTTCTCATAGTTGGCCATTAACACCATTCTTGAATGTAGCATTGGTCGATTTGCAATGATCTGGATGTCATTCCTAAAAATGGTCCAGGGATAGCCCAGTTCAATTTTGATCTGCATGGAGAGATGGCTCTCTCTTTCTGGTAACTCGACGATCTGCATGCGAAGTCAAGTATTTTGTAGAACACTGCAGCACAGATTAACAAGGAGCAGACAAGATCACATTTTTTGTCCTTCTACAGATTAATCGAAAAGAAGCACAACCTTCTCAAGTACTGACCACCGTCAGCTCTACTTGACTTTCGGAGCTCTATTGTGAACTAAGTTTAACTAACTAACCATTGAGAGATAGGTTTCAAGAATGATCATGTTTAAGAGGACTCACTCTACTTATCATTACTGGAAGCCAAAGCCAATGTTATTCTATGGAGAATATTGCCCAATTATAACTCATTAATTAATACATATTTTTAAATTCCATTTCCTTATTCAGAAAATTCGCAACTGTTAAACAGGTTATCGCTTTCTAAAAATTGATTTTTTTTTTTTTTTTTTTTTTTTTTTTTGACGCTGTAAAATAAGAATTTTCACAATGTGAAATTTTACATTTTTGAGCTTAAAAATGAAATCTTAAAAACTTAAAAAATCAATTTTTAGAAAGTGATAACCTGTTTAACAGTTGTGAATTTTCTGAATGTGAAAACAGAATTTGAAAATATTTATTACACTGTAAAAAATTTCTGTACTTTTTACAGAAAATATCTGTATTATTTACAGAAAAGAGCTATTTTACAGAAAAGAACAGATTTTTTCTGTTTTTATCCCTTTTTCTGTTTTTACTACCTTTTTTTTCTGTTTTTTCTCCTTTTCTGTTTTTCAGTGAGCTAAAAAACAGAAATCTGTAATTTTTACAGAAAAAAAATGTATTGTTTACAGAAAAAATCAGTTTTTTTTTCTGTTTTGCGGGTGCAAAAATTTCTAAACTGTAACCGTAGTATGGAGTCGTGGCGTTTCGTCAGAATTGGGTGTGTCCACAGAGTTAAAAGAAATCCGCCAATTTTCTTCTGTTGTCAGTAAACCAGAAATCACACTTTCTGTGTTTGGTTTATGTCAGAATAATACAGACACACACATATAATATATATATATATATATATATATATATATATATATATATATATATGCATATATATATAGGGTGTTTGATAAGTCTGTGTACATCAAAATATCTTGAAAGGAAAGTAAATTCGCTGAAGACATAGATTTCAAAAGTTTCCTGGATTCAAATAATCTCACATGAGGTATCACAAATGGGCCCCCTGGTAACCTGAGGGCCCCATGTGACACGAACTCCATTTTTTTAAAAAGGAAACTATATATATATAATTTTTTTTTCTTTTTTACACAGAAACGTGTTAAGCGCAAAAAACCTGTTAAAAAAATCATGTACTTTTTTTTTTTTTTTTTTATCAGCGTAGGGCCTCTCTGGCCCCTTTTTTAGGTTTTAATAAAAAATTTAGAAATCCCAAAATATCTCAATAAAACAGAAATTCCTCTGAACACATTACTTCAAAATTTTCGTGTATTCGAATAATCTATAACTTAAAGTAACATAAGTGGGTTCCCTGGGGGCCCCACGTGGAACAAATTCAATTCTTTGTAATAGAAACTGTACTTTTTCTTCACAGACTCGTGTTAAGCGCAAAAAATCTGTTTTAAACCATGTATAGTCTTTTTTAATTGAAGCGTAGGGGGCCCCGGGCCCTATTGTAATAAAAAATTTGGGTAGGCCTAAAATTTCTTAATAAAAACAATATCGCTGAGCACATTAATTTCAAAAGTATCGTGCATTCGAATGATCTAAATCCGATTGATCATAAAGTATCATGAGTGGGCCCCCATAATAATAAAAAATCCGGATATAATAAAATTTCTTAATAAAAAATGAATTCCGCTGAAAACATTTATTTCAAAAGTTTTGTGCAGTTAAATGACCTATCACATAAAATACCATAAGTAGGCCCCCGGGGCCCAAACGTGAAACAAATTCAATTTTTTTTAAATTTGAAACCATACTTTTTCTTTAGAGACTCGGATTGAGCGGAAATCATCTGTTTTAAATCATGTACTTTTTTTTTTTTTTAAGTGTAGGGGGCCCCAGGCCCCAATATTGTAATAAAACTTCTGATATACCAAAAATTCTTAATAAAAAAGCAATTCCGCTGGATATATTCATATAAAAAAAATTGTGTTTTCAGTGATGTATCATATGAAGTTTCATGAATGGGCCCCCTGGCCCCATGTGACATATATTCAATATTTTTAAAAGGGAATAACACTTTTTCTTCACAGAATCGAAAAAAAGAGAAATAATCTGAAAAAGTCATGCATTTTTTAAATATTGATATCAGGGGTTCCCGGGCCCCGAATTTTATATTGTAATAAAAATCTGGAAATCCCAAGATACCTTATTAAAAATATAATTTCGCTCAAAAGCAATAATTACAAAATTGTCTGTGCATACAAAATAAAGCAATACATCATTTAATACAGATTTTTTACATTTAACAAGATTCTGTGAAGAAAAAGTGTGGTTTCCCTTTGAAAATATTGAGTCTTTCACTTGGGTCGTTAGGGCCGCCGATGCTTCAAAAAAAAAAAAAAAAAGTACTTGGTTTAAAACAGATTTTTTTCGCTTAATGATTCTGCGAAAAAAGTATGTTTCTAATTAAAAAATGGAGTTTGTGTCATGTGGGGCCACTAGGGGCCCTGGGACCCACCCTTGATATGTCATGTAATCGATCATTCGAATGCATAAAACTTTTGAAATCAATATCTTCAGCGGAATTGCTTTTTCATTGAAATATTTTTTGGATCGCCGACTTTTTTATTACAATATAAAGGTAGGGGCCTCGGGGCCCCAACGCTGCAGTATAAAAAACAATACATGATTTTAAAAAGATTTTTTCGCTTAACACGATTCTGTGAAGAAAAAGTATAGTTTCCAGGTAATATAAGCAAAGGTAATATAAGCATTATTATTAAAAAAAAAAATGTGTATGATTTTTTTCGTGGGTTTTCTCTGAAACTTGCGTAATTGCGGGCTAAATAGTGTTAAAAATTCTTAATACGAAATGTGAGAGGGGTATCGAAATTCAAAAGCCTGCATCATAATTAGATTTGGAGATATTGTAATAAAGATGTTCTGGATTTTCTGTGGTTTTTTCTGAAACTCCCGTACGGAATTTAACGGCTTATATCAGTTTAAAAGTCCGCAATATTTCAAATGATGTGTTATAAGTCATTTAATCGTAATTAGAATTCCAGATATTGAATTATTAAAATATCAAAGTGCCCTCTGGCGACAGGGATTTGCAACATATACTGTTCAATTCCAATTCAAATAACTTTTTAAATGATATATTACTTAGGAAATTATGTTAATTAGAAGCTGAAATACAAAGGTAATATAAACATTTTTATAAAAAGATTTGTGTCTGACTTATCCATGGTTTTCTCCGAAACTTACGTAATTCTGGGCTATATAACGTTAAAAAACCTTAGTACGAAATGTGACCGGAAATTGGAATTCGAAACTCTGCAAAATATATAAGAATAATACCGTTGTTTGCTCTGAAACTCCTGTTCTTTTTCTACATTTTTGCCCTTTCGCCCCCCGCTTGCCTTCCCTCCTACACTCGAAAATGTCCACAATCAATTTATCTTGCCTTAAAACCTAATAATACCAATTTCAAACGCTGTAACTCTTTCTTTTTCAATTTTTGCCTCTTCCCCCCATCTAGAGTCCTGCATCGGGTCGGATCGACTAATTTTTTTTCTTGTGGGTCGGGTTGACTGATTTATTTTTCAGCCAGTCGGGTCGACTTGAGAACATCTTTCAAAAAAATCTTACCTTAATAAATAGAAATGTGTTTGCTATATATACCCATAATGAATACATGCTTACCCAAATTATTATAGCAAAATAAGCATCCGTATCGCACTGAAACAATTAACAAAATACATCAAATTATTATCTTTTAGAATAGAAGCTGTGAAAAGCAGGCTCCCTCTTGGAGAATACTCAGATGTGTGATTCATCTATTTTTATTACTCACATCCTTTTGAAATAGACTCTGAACCTGAACGTAAACTAATAATTAATATTTTTTCTCTTGCAGATGTTTTTTAGAAGTCATCGAAATGTAATGTATTTACATTTAGATGAGAACGAATGTTTAGTAGGCGTCTGCAGAACTTTATTATTTTTATATATTTTTTTTGTGTGTGTGTGAAAAGCATTAAAGAATAAACTACAAACGCTAAACTTGAAACTCTTTTTTGAGCACTTAAAATACACGTCACACATACGATCGGCAGTAAAATTTTTGAAGTGCTAGCAGTAATTTATGTTTAAAAGATGTGCACGCAATACTGTTTTATTAAGTAAATATTTGTTGAGTCATGATCTTAGTCTTTATTGTTAATAAAAAAAAGTAAATTGATGATAAAAATTACCAATTAAAAAAAAAAAAAAAAAAAAAGAAAGAAAGAAAGAAAGAAAAATCTGGTGTAGTAACCACACGACTTCCATTACCCACTAAGACTCATATTATATGCATTTTTTGTGATCAGAAAATATAAAAGTGACCTAAAGAACTAGAAACCTAACATTTTTCTGGTAAGATAAACTTTATACACATGTAAAGACATATAAAACGAATCTTACACATAGCGAGGTAAAAAATAAGAAAGAAAAAAAAAAAAGTTATTTTTTGAAACACCAATTTTCGAGATCTACCTAAACTTCTGACCTACTTAAACAGGGTAGCTGTTAATTTTCCTCTAATAACTACGTGATACATAAGAAAGAAATGGATTTATATAACAATTTTCAAGAAAATCGTTAGATCAGTTTTTGAGATACCAACTTTTACCAAAATTCAATTATTGACGGGAAAACAATAATTACATAAAAAAGCATATTCAAAAGTGAGTTAATATTGCGAGTTTGAAAAAAATCCGGACAGCCGTTTTTAAAAGAACGCCCTTGCGAGACCTGAAATTGAGCTATTTATACAGGACGCCTATTAATTTTCCTGAACTAACCAACTATATCATTCTAAAGGACATCTAATAGAGTGTTTATATAGCAAGTTTGAAGAAAATCGTTAGAACCGTTTTTGAGATACGGACTTACGGTCCCACTTCCGGTTTCCGATGTCCCATTTTCGGTTTTTCAATTTTCACCAAAATTTGGAAATTTCCTCTGTACACCAGACGCATTTCAATTCTAAAGTTTCGTAGCTTTTAGTTATTAGTATCTTTATTAGTTTCTGAGCTATAATAGCCAGAAGATTCTCCACATACATACATACACACACACACACATACATACACACTGACCAATTGCCAAAAACCACTTTTTTGGACTCAGGGGACCTTAAAACGTGTAAATCAGGTGAAAACCCGATATCGAATTTTCAGACCGAATACAATACTTCCATTACCTACGGTAGTAGGGTAATGGGAGTAAAAATGTGGATGAGTGCTTTAATAATTTTGCCGCCGACTGTAAATAGTTAAAAATTATTATTAATCTATTTCTTATATTTTAAAATTTTTAACTTAGTGCTAGTAATTATATT
>CAWVNO010002911.1:21844-52844 GCA_963930645.1 Salticus scenicus | reverse complement strand
TTCAATTCTTTTTAAAAAGATTTACCAATTTAATTTTATAATTTAAAAATGTTTGCATGATTTTTAGTTGAATTATTCATTTTTATTCATATTTGGGTTTCGGGTCGGCTGCGGGTCGTCACAATTTTCTGTCACGGGTTCGGGTCGGGTAGCAGGACGCTACCCCCACTCCTCTCAAGCTCTTCCTAATTATTCTACACTTTCAAAAATATTCACAATCAAATTATCGGGCATTAAAACTAAATACTACGAAATTTCAGCGGCATATCAATTTAAAATACGGCAAAATATAAAAGAAAACAATCCTTTCGCAATATTTTTTTTTTTTTTTTTTATTCACATATTTTCATGAAAATTGAACAGTAGCTTAAAAAAAATGCTGTCTATGCCGAATATTAATTTAAATGTAACGTGAATGAAAATTTCAAAATTGGAATTTCCCCCTTGACCCCCCACCACTATACACTGTTAAAAAAATGCAGAAAAAATACAGAAATTCTCTGTAATTTCAGAAAAAAAGGCGTAAATTACGGAAAAATTACGTAGACAAAACGTATTTTACGACTTTTTTTCTGAAATTACAGAGAATTTCTGTATTTTTTCTGCATTTTTTTAACAGTGTAAAACACGTGACATCTTAATTGGTTACAATCATTTCCTTTTTCAGCGCAGACAGTCGTTCACAGCGCCACCTGCTGGACGATTGATCCCCAAATCCAATCAGCACCATGCCCCGTCAGGTTCCAACTATATACCAAGTTTGGTTGAATTTCATTCATTGGTTCGTGAGATAGGGTGAAAAATATGAAAATTTGTCCTATACTGCCATGTTAAAAATTTACATAAAATGCGATCACAGCGCCACCTGATGGGCTATTGATCCCCAAATCTAATCAGCACAATGCCCCGCCAGGGTCCAACTATATACCAAGTTTGGTTGAATTGTATTCATTGGTTCGTGAGATACGGTGAAAACACTAAACCACAGACACACAGACAGACAGACAGACATTTTTTAAAAACTATCAATTCGTGTTCAGGACATCCCAAAACGTGTAGATCCGTCAAAAAACGGAGGTCGAAAAGTTTCGCGAATCCAATACTTTCTCTATATTACATATAGAAGAAAGTAAAAAAAAAAAAAAAAAAATATATATATATATATATATATTAATTAAAAGGAAAAAAAAAGAAAAACTCCTGCTTTACTTATTATTTAATTTCATTTAAATGAGAAGGTGGGGAGCTCGAATATTTCCCCCCCCCCCTCCCCAAGTTTCTTAAAAATTAAGTAAATTTAATTTTTGTCTATTCATATACAAACTAGAGATTTAGTCATATGCTCCAGCTTTCTGCTTTTGTCCCAGCTTTCTGGTACCATGCACACGAAGTTTATTTTTATTCCTCTTTAATATATTTTTTTCCTCAATAACATTGATAGCTAAGCTATAACCCCCCCCCCCCCCCTTCCCCCTCCCACACTGAATTTATTCTACATTAAGGTGTTTCTGAAATATGAAACACTTTTCTATGTACAATAATTATAATTACTGAAAAGTTAGAGTGAAATGAATTTTATTTTTAAAAATGCAAAAGTAACAATAAAACAATAAATGTCCATGCATCATGCATGGAAAATGAAAAAAATTCATTTTGTATCTTTTTATATAGGAAAAATAGTCATTATACACTGTAAAAAATATGTCCTATTTGCTGCCGGAAATTCTTTGTAATTTAAGAAAATACGCGTAATTTACGAAAAAATCATGTTGTCAGAACGTAATTTTTGTAATTACAGAAATTTTCTGGCAGCAAATAGGACATATTTTTTACAGTGTAGGCGAAACAACTAAAATCTGTAAAAAAAAGTTACTAGTTTTACTTTTTTTTATTTAATTATTATTATTATTTTTAATATTAATTTTTAGCAAATGAAAATAATTACATCAAATAAGTTAAAATGGTGACATCTTAACACAATCACCATTTGATTCCAGTTCGCTCTCGTCAGCCTATTCGTTCGGATTTTTCCATAGTTTTCTCTGAAACTTGCGTAAATACGAGTTCGGATCTGTTATAAAGATCCCCTCAGAGGGTATTACCCCTCAGGCATTGGACCGTACCGTAATCAATCAGTCGATTTGAACCCTAACAGCAACACCATCTTTCATTTTTTTCAATCTGCAATAAAACTGAGGTCATCAATTTTTGTAGACTCTATTGAATACATAAGGATTTTTTGAGTTTTTGCTTGACATTAGGAAAATTTGCAATTTTCATTTCGTTAATATTATTTTCATGAATTATCTATTATATTTGGAATTGTAAATAAGAGTAATGCTTCTAATATTCTTTCTAAAAATGCTTACCTATGACATAAAAGTGAATAACTAATTTCATATGAATTTATCAATATGTTACTTTCTCATGTTTTCTCTGAAACTCGTGCTAAGACGAGTTTCAGAGTTGATAAGAAAGGCCACCGCAACTGGCACATCAGAGGACCCTCGTGTATATCGGCCATGCTCCCAAACATCACACCATTAATATATTTATTACATGAAATACGTTAAAGATACTCCCCTCCGACTCCTACGAACTCACCAAGTATTTTATCATTAATTTTAGAAAAGTAATTTTTTTCTAAACAGAAAATAAAAATTCTAGTGTTTCATTATAAATCGTCACAATTTAAAAGAGATAGATTCATAGCGGCGAGACCTTGGTCAAAAAATTATGAATAAAATATATTACTTTTCTGAAAATATGCAAAGAAATTATTTGTTTGGAATAAAGATTATTTTGAGAAGTCAATTCTTATCAATCAAAATCTTATAGATTTAAAGCTACTCTCCACACACCTTCCGAGTTTTCTACACAGACAAGATTTTCTAACTCTGAAAAAGATGTGACTCATCCAATTCGCACAGGCATATTGCTCCGTGCGTATTCGTACTTTATTTGTTTATTTATGGCTATGGGTTCGGCTGGCGACTGGATGACGTGTCACGTGACGCCCATTTGGCTTCATGCTCGTTGTTTATTCCGGCCGGTAGCACTAGCAACAAGGAATTTGTTGGAGTATTTCGTCCCTTCAAAGCACGGATTAAAAGTAAGTAAACTAAAATATTTTTTATATTAACATTGTTTTTAATTTGTGTAATACACATTGCATGCACACATTAATCTTCTAGCGGGCGCGCGTATATGAGAGATACACTAGCGGTGAATCTCGTTGTATATCTTAAAATCGGAAAGCATTTGGAACATTTATCCTTGTCTATTCACTCGTCAGTATATATTGATCTATTTTTAGTTATCTTTTGAACCTAGAGACAATGATATGAAGCTTTATATTTGGTATTTGTAAAATACGCGCGACCGTTCAAGTGAAGTTTAGTTATATTTGAATTTTTTCGTTGTTTAAAATGATTCTTTGTATTAAACATTTTTAAAATTAATTAACTTTTAATTAAAAATGACAAAACATCAACTATGTGTTTTATTTTATTTTCAAATAATTCCGATGTTTCTTTGATTACTTTATATTGATTTTGTGTTTTAAGTTTCATTTTTTTTTAATGAATAAAAGTTCCAATTGAATATTTTTTTATTAATCTTCAAATAGTTATAATATAATTAAAATATGAAAAATACGCACGACCTTTCATGTTCGTATAAGCAGCGCGCCCGCTGGAAGATTAAAATAATCATATTGTAGCTTGATAGTTTGTATTTTCGGGGTTGGGGACAAAATATCGCCTACTACTTGAATGGAAAGCAAAAATAATTTGGTAATTATTAGTAATGTTGTATAAAATTTCATGACAACACATACCTTAGTCAGAGCACTGACACACTGATATCTTGTATTGTGATAAATAACCTCTTTCTTGAGCAAGTTGCTCAAAACATATATCTGGTAACTTTCTAAATGATGACTTTAATCAGAAACTTTTGTTTTCCCCACCGTATATAGCATTACTGTGACTAATAAAAGAAATTTTTAATATATCATGCAAAAGATTTACTAAAAAATTGTTCTTTTGGTTGGAAAATTTTCCAAAAAATCATAGTACTTAGAAAACTTTTCCAAAAAAGAAAATTTTCCACCCCACATCACTAATCTCAGTAAACTCTCTCTCTCTCTTTTTTTTTTTTTAACCTTAAAAGAGTTAAAAATTATCCAGATTTCATTAAAATATATTGTTTTAGTTGATTTCATTGTAATTATTATGTTAAAAAAAAAAAAAAAAAAACCTCCCATTGTGCATTTTCTAAAAAAAAATTCAGTTGTGTCAGCATAATAAATAAAATCATGTTTTTTCTTTTTCTTTCTTTTTTTTTCCCCCAACCGTAGCCCCACCAATGGCCGAGAATTTCTGCTTATGAAGCTGGTAGCTGAAAGGCACCAAGTTCGATATAATGGTAATATTTCAAAATTAAGTTTTCTGTGGTTTTCTTCAAAACCTGTTTGAATACACGCATACTCTCAGGTTCTGTTAAATATTATTCTTAACAAAATATATCTCTGACTCTGTTTTTCTTATGTGTGTGTACAATGGCCAAAAGGAGGCTGTAATTTTCCTTAAAAAGGTGGTATATCTCAATTTCAAAAATGCATAATTACACTGTTTTTTAATTTGCATTTATACTGGGCAAAAGATTGTTTATTTTCTTTTTTTAAACATGATTTCTAATATATTCCTCAACATAATAATTTAGGCAAAATAAAAATATTAAAAAATCATTTCAAAATTTAAAAAATATATCAGCAGTGACAAGTGGTGTTTCTTTAAATAAAGAACTTCACAGGGTTGCTACGGCACCTGGAAAACTCAGGGAATTTGAAAATCTATTAAAAAACAGGGAAAACTCGGGGAATTTTCAAAATTTATTGCAAAAACAAGGAAAATTCAGGGAAATTTGAAATTTTTTGGTAAAACATTGGAAATTTTTTCAACATCAAATATTTTTAAAATTTTTAGTGCTTTATGATGAATCAATTATGTTTTTCCCCCAACTATAGTAAGTTAATATAATAATATTAATATGCCCTAAATATGTTCAGTTAACTTGTAAACATGTTGGATTCTTATGCTGCATGATTGTGTGTCATCTTTTTTACTTCTAAAAGGGACAGGGAATTTTTTTTTCCTGATTTGTGTAGCAACCCTGACTTCAGTTTTGTAGAGTGAGTATCAAGTGCCTTTTTTTTTTTTTTTTGTACTAATGTTTAAATGTGTGTATGTTGACCAAAAGGTGTCACTGCTATGCTGTAATTTTCCTTGTTTCTGAAAAAGCCGTATTTCAAAATCTAATGAGCATAACTACACCATTTTTTAATTTGTGGGTGCATTGGGCAAAAAGTTATTTATTATAAATCATGTTGTACAAAAAATTAAAAAAATTCTTCAGCATAGGCAAAATAAAAAATATAAGCCATTTAAAATTAATAAACTCCTTGTCAGTGACATTTGGTGCATCTATTAATGAATAACTTCAATTTTAGTATTTGAGTATAAAGTAAAGAAATTTCTGTTCTTCCTCTAAATAAAAGGAATTTTTCTCTCTTTACATAAACAAACATTTCCATGTATGTGAGTTTGAAAGAAAAATTAGTCTAAATAAATAGGGGAGAGTAGGGAGGGATGGAACAGTTTTAACAAAAATATTTTTTACAAATTTACTTGTACTGGTACAACACTGTAAGCTGTAAGTTTTAGAGAAATAAATTAAGGCATTTTAACATCTTTTAAAAATATAAATTTGATGGTAATTATTAAAATATTAATTTTATGAGCCAATTAACATAGTCATAAAAATGTCCCGTCCCATCCTTCCCTTATATGAGTTATAAGGGGGGGGGGTTATAAAGTTAAAATAAGTACTTAATATACAGACATACTATGAAAAAGGACAAAAACAGGGGGTCACTATGTATGGTAAGTTAATTACTAATAACATGTATTTTATCCAACATTAGAATATTAATGTACCGTTTAAATAAAAAATTTCAAATGCTTGATTAATTCATCATTTTTTTTTTTTTTTTACTTCTATCAGAGAAAGTATTGTTTTTTAGTTCAAATATTCCAAATTAAGTTTTTGTTATAGTTACATGTTTTGTGGTTCCCTGAATATTTATAATGTTTTTAGTGGCTAGTCTGTGTGTTATCAGCGTATCTCAAGCACAAATATTACCAAGAAATGCTAACTGTAATTAGTGAATGTAATTTCTTTTGTATATTTTACCATGTCTAGGAAAATTAAAGCAGTAACCTGTTTTCCCATTTTCTTCTTTTGCATGTACTTTTTAAACACAGAAACATGAAATTTGGATGCCATGTTTGTTGTCATTTATTAATTGTATTTCATATAACTTTAGCATAAGTAATAATTTATAAACTAATACTTATAGTCAATTTTTTAAAAGTAAGCTTTGAATAAAAGAAAAATTTCAATAGTTTTAGAAAAGAAAACTTAATGAACTAGTATGTTGTGGCCACCACAAGACTTTCTTCTATGTTTTCCTATACATATTCAATCAGTAACAATATATATTAAAAAAAAAAAAAAAAAAAACTAATCTTTTTTTCTAAGTTATTATTTTTTTCTTTTTCTTTTTTTTTTTTTTTTTTGTTAAAAGTAACAAAAATCGATAACTTTGTTTTAAATTATCACAGATTTATAGTTTAACCATTAGTTTTAAAGGTATTGACGAGACCTTTCGAAAGATACCCATCTTCAAAATTTACCCCCCCCCCCATGGGGGGAAACCATGCCCCCACATGCACAGAAATTTTTCCTAGTTAACTACTACTATTATCAATAATTCATATTAATTTTACAATCACAAGTTAAAAATAACTCTCATTATGTACATTTATATGAAATTTTGTCCTATAACTGCCATGTTAAAAATTTAGAAAAAATGAGATCACAGCGCCACCTATTGAGCGATTGATACCCAAATGTAATCAGCACCAGTTTATGTCAGGGACCAACTAAATACCAAGTTTGGTTAAATTTCATTTAAAAAAAAATTTTTTTTTTTTTCGTTAAAAGTAAAAAAAATCGATAATTTTGTTTTAAATTATCACAGATTTATAGTTCAACCATTCGTTTTAAAGGTATTGATGAGACCTTTCGAAAGATACCCATCTTGAAAATTTACTCCCCTCGAGGGGTGACTTCCCCCCTGGGGGGGGGGAGGTGGCAAGGCTCTTACACATACAAAATTTTTTTCCCAGTTGACTATCTCTATTATAAATAATTCTTGTAAATTTCATTATGATTACTAAAAAATAATTCTCTTTATGCACATTTAAACAAAATTTTGTCCTATATCACCCTGTTAAAAATTTAGAAAAAGCGGGATGGCAACGCAACCTGTAAGACAATTTTTACCAAAAGTTGATAGGCACTAATTTATGTCAAGGTGCAACTACATACCAATTTGTATGAAATTCTATGCATAAGTTCCTGAGATACAGTTGCCACAAAATTTTGTCACACACACAGACAGACAGACATTTTCTAAAAATGGTCAAATCGTGTTCTACAGCTCTCAAAACGTGTAAATCCTTCAAAAACCAGAGGTCGAAAATTTTTACGAATCCAATACTTTCTTCTATTGAATATAGAAGAAAGTAAAAATGCTGTTAAGGATGCATTTCAGATAGGTGAAAATGCAAGTGTGTCCACGTGTTTGTTTAAAACAGTATTTTTCTTCCTGTATTCATTTTTCTGTGTTTCCCTTTTTTTCTTCATTTTTCGCAGGTGAATTATTTAAATATATATATACATGCAAACATGAAAATCTGATAAAACGTTCTTCATTGAATTATTTCTCTATTATTATACTGCTGATGATCTTGATTTACGAATTTAGTAATTATATTTTTTTTCCAAAATTCCATAATAAAAGTAAAATAAAAATGAATACAGAAAAATAAAAATATATAAATAAATCAGTTTGTAATAATGTTTTATATTTTGAGGCGTGTGCGTCTAACCTATCTGCAATTCATCGTTAACACTCATTTTTCATTAAGTTTTATTTTCTAAAATTGTTGAAATTTTCATTTTTTCCAAAGCTTACTTTTGAGAAAAAATGAATAATTATTAGTCTAAAAATTATTACTTATGCTAAAGTTATATAACATTTGATTAATGTTATGATATAGTGAACATGCCATCCAAATTTTATATTCATATGTTTGTTTGAAAATTGTGCACGAAAGATTTTTTTTTTTTTTTTTAATGCAATATTTCCTTATTTGTATATTTACATTTCTGTAAATTTAATTTTGACTCACTTAAATTTACTTTTTCAGCAATCGCATTACTGGAGTTCCCTGTATTACCACAACACATGTAGAAATATAACACAGATGAGACATCAATTCCATTGCTGGAAATAGCGGTGATGACATTTTAGGCACAGGTACTTTATACTCTTGCATATTAAGAAATATATATTTAAAATATTTAAAAATCATTATGTCCCATAGTTAAACTAAATTTTAATCACATTCTGAGACAGACAATACACACTAAAAATATACAATTAAAAACACAAAACATAAATTTATTGTAAAAGGCTTGAAACGTTTAAATTTATGTTTTGTGTTTTTAATGTTTTAATTTGTATATTTTTAGTGTATATTGTCTGTCTCAGTTTTAAATGTGATTAAAAAATATATAAATGATTAAAATGTTAATTTTTTATGAAAATTTTAATTTTCTTTGTCATTAGACATTTGCATTTAAAAAATAATTCTAATCTATAATAATAAAAGAAAAGGTTTGTTTGTCTGCCCGTCTGTTTGTTCTTCTATACGTTCATCCCCTATTGAACGCAGAAGTACAAAAATTGACATACGGATGCTCGGGAGCCTTCCCGAGATGCTTCATGTATTTTCAGGCTTCTGACCACCCGTATGTCAAATTTTGTAGTTCTGCGTTCAGTAGGGGCTAAACGTATAGATGATCAGGCAGACAGACATCTTCTTTATTATTATAGATATATAATTTTGTTTATTATTTTGTTAGAATTTAATTATGAATTCACTAACAATTCTCTGTATTTTCAGATACACTTATATATATAAAAAGTAATTTGTGAAAATAAATTAGTTATTAATTAGAGTTGCAGCGAATATTCGGCTTATTCGGCAGGTAACACCAAATATTCAGTTTGGCCAAATATCTTAATATTCAACGACCAAATAGTGGAGTTAAATTTTAAATTAAGTTGAAATATTGAAATTGATAAAAAATATTTTTTATTATATAAAATTTAAAGTGATTTTTTTTTTTTTTTTTTAATCGTCAGTGTTATGATGTCAAAAAATATTAAATAAATAAAAAATATATACCAATCTAATAAAGTTTCTATCACATTAATTTAAAATAGAATTAATTAAAATAGAATTTCAAAATAACTAATAATAGCAGCTAAATTAATGGGAAATTGTGACAGCATATATAAAACTGTATTTATCTTCAGTCAGTACAAGTTACATATCAGCAAAAAATAATTAAGGAAAGGATAGAAGATAGTTTATCAAAAATCAATCTTTGTATTTAAATTCTGACAATTTATGATGCAGGAACAAAAGTTTTTCTGTATGTTTGGCTGTATGTGTAATGTGAGATTGGGAGAGAGTTTGTTGTTCTATCTATTAAATAATTTCATTATTTTTTCATTCTGGAGCGTACAACACATTTTTAGTCTAGTTACTCTTTATGTATATGTACTATGTATGCTTCTATGCAAATGAAATTAATTTGTGAAAATTCAAAAAAGAAAATTTTTGATTTATTCTTATTTAATGTATTTGGACTTTTTAGTTCATTTACTAGAATTCAAAATTTTACAAGGGAAAGTAATGTTTTTTTTTTTTTTTTAATTTTTTTAATGATATATTTTATTTCTATTTTGACAATCAAATTTTTTTAACCTGGTATTATTTGCACCAGGCTTCTGATGCCCGACGTGAATTCGGTACTTTATACTTTTTTAATTATATACATATGAATAAAATTAGAGCTCTAAAAATTGTCTTAAATTATGCCGTTAGTAAATGCTTAGTATGTTGTTTAATGACCTACATAAAATATAAATCTATAAACAGGCTTCACAGGCCCAGCGTGAGCATTTGTGTATGTACACTTAGCGCAAGTAACGTTGGGTTAATGCTTAGATTTTATGCTGATATTATTTTAATGCTGTAATGTAGATTATCATATATTATAAAATTTATATTTCTCTTTAAAAGATAGGTAAATTCTGTAAATAAATAAAATTATTTAATCTTAAAAACATATTTAAAATATAACGATGTAAGTATTTTTAACCTATAAATAATAAATTTACAATATACTTTTTCTAATTTTATATCGTCCCTTTCATATCTTTTTCAGTATAGCTGAAACAAAATTTTCGATCCATTCCCAGTATTCATTTTACAATTTTAACGCAATGGAAATTCTTTTCGCTCTGTGAATGATATTGTTTTGACTTACTTCTATCCTTTTGTTTTGTGAAACCAGAAAATAATTATATTCATCTCTTTTAATCTTACATTGAAATAAACTCAAGTGCCCTCTTGTCGCCTAATTTATAGCATCAGTTAGGTAAAATACTTGCTTAGTTGGTCGTTTCCCTGGAACTAAAATACTCGGCGAAATTATGCCAACATTCACTAACAATGGTCAATAAACTACTTGCATCAAGAAAGATTAGCGCCTGGATTTGTGCCGGTACTGTTTCCCCACTCCATGCTTCAAGCTTCATACTGTTATTACATCTATGGTCACTTGACTAATTAGCTGCTTTGGAATGTTTAATAAATTTACCTAAACCAATATACTGCCTCAACAATCACATATGAAAAGGGCATATTTTATAGATTATTGATGAAATAATAGCCTATTTCACCAATTAATTGCAATTAAATGTACTGTGGAAGAAAAGGGCATGGTGTTTTTGAGAAAACAAAGTAAAAGTTATCAGTCTGAGGCATTTAGGATTTTTTCCTCCCAGTGATTAAGCATGTCCAGGAATATGAAGTTGTATCATTCACTTCTTTTGGCTATGCATGCTATTATTAAATACATGGACATTAGCTATACAATAGAAAATGACCACTCCAAAAGAAGGGGAAGAAATATGCCCTGACAAAATGTGGCCAGTTTGAGAGGTACACAATTATACATAGTCCTTCAGTGAAGGTAAAATTATATTAAATTCAAAAAGAAAAATTTTGAGACTAAAAAACTGGCCATAAAAAGAGGATTCATAAATGGAGGTGAACTCTTGGAGGATTTTATCAATAATTTTTAATGAATGTCACTTGTCTAATTGCAATAAAGCTGCATGGTATAAAATATTTTTCACTAATTAAGATAGTAACATTCGTTTAACTGTGGCAATGCTAGAGACGTAAAATTTCCAGAAATTTTGAGGCAATGGAAAAGGTTTTTTTTTTTTTTTTTTTTTTTTTTTTTTTTTTTGCCTTAAAAAAATGAAAAAAATGAAAATGTTTTCAGATAAAAATAGGGTCTCTTAGTAGCAGAGTTCCCCCTAGGTTTGAAAAAGGGCAGGGTGCTGCTACCAAGGAAAAAGGGGCAGGAGGGTGCTATAAAAAGAGGGCACATTTGTGGAGAATGAAAAAGGGCACATTTTATAAAAAGGGCATATCGCTTCGCAAAAAATAGCCTCCAAAATTACAAACAATTTTATTATATTTATAAATGCAGTTGCTAAGCAATCAGCAATTCCCCCCCCCCCCCCCCCACTAAATGTACAAATTAGTCAGCAAAAATTAGATAAATAAATTTATTTTTTCACATTCTTTTATCTTTAACTATAGTTCTATTAAACCTAATAAAAAGTATTAAAATTGCTTCCTGAAAAATATGTAAAAAGCTCTTGAAAATCTTATAAATGTTGAAATGAAAGTAAAGAACTATAATAAAAATTATCTTTAATAAGATTTTCGCAAATTTCTTAAGATAAAAGCCAAAGACCTTTTTTAGTGATTATTAAAGAAAAATATTAAACATTCTAATCAAATAGTTTGATAAAAAGTTCGATTTAATTAATTAATGATATTTTTTTTAATAGTTTCCAATTTTTTTTGCTAATTTCTAATGTTACAATCAGTTAGTAAATTTAATATATCCTTGGAATTTACTCACTTTGTTTGCTGGATTTCAATAATGGTAAATGAAATATTCTTTTGAAATTTGATCTCTAAAAATGTAGATCCTACAACTATTAGGGATGAAACTACCCAACATGCAAAATCCCTGGAAACTGTTACTACTTGGCTGTAGAATGAATAATGGAGGATGGAATATTTATATAGGTTATTATTAAAAGTACTTATTTGTACCTATAATGAGTTAAATTTATAAAGTTCTTATACATATAAGGCAAATTTAACACCCAAAATGAGAAGTTTCTATAAAAACAAAATAACTAGCATGAAAATCAGAGGTTGCTAAATTTTGAACTCTGCATTATCTAACCATCAAGGAGTATCACAGGTTAATATATTTATTTTGTGGGGGGGGGGGGGGGGGGGGATAGTATGTTGTGGTCACCACAAGACTTTCTTCTATATTTTCCTATACAAATTCACTAAGGGCAAATAATTTATTAAAACTATTATTTATTAAAGTTATCTAACATGATGAATGCAAATGATTTTCATCTTAGAGAAAGCTAACACTAAATATCCAGAGAAAGTTTTATTGTCTATAAATAACATCTTAAAAATATGCTTTTATAATGAGTATCTCACATATCACATTTTGTACAGTTATATGCCATACAAACTGAGATATAGCCTTCCCATTATCGAAGAAATTTCCAGTGTAGCAGCGCCATCTATTGGTTGAAAGCATCCAATTTGAATCAGCATAATGTCTCATAATGGCCTTTGCACATGTCAAGTTTTGTTTGATTATACACAATAGAACCTGAGATATAGCCTTTCCTTAAATTGCAGAAAACACTGTGCAGCAGCGCTACCTGTTGAGTGGTTGACACTAAAAGTTGATAGATACTAATTTATGTCAAGGTGCATCTACATATAAATTTATATGCAATTTTGTGCAGTAGTTCCTGAAATATAGTCTTCCCATAAATTGCAGAAATTGATGTATAGCAGCGCCACCTGTTGGCCGATAAACATTTACATTGAATCATCATAATGTCTCATAAAGACCTTAAAAATCAAGTTTTGTTCGATTATATGCAATAGAACCTGAGATATAGCCTCCTTTAAATTTCGGAAATCGCTGTATAGCAGCGCCACCTGTTGAGCGATTTTCACCAAAAGTTGATAGGTACTAATTTTGGTCAAGGTGTATCGACATATAAATTTATATACAATTCTGAGCTGTAGTTCCAGAGATACAGTTGCCACAAAATTTTTATCACACATACACACACAGACAGACATTGTCTATAAATGGTCAAATCATGTTCTAGACCTCTCAAAACGTGTAAATCCGTCGAAAACCGGAAGTCGAAAATTTTTACGAATCCAGTACTTTCTTCTATTAAATATAGAAGAAAGTAAAAAGGAAACTGTAAGAATCGAAATACTCTATTATTTTGCTGCTAAGAAGCTAAGATTAAAATCACATTGTTTTCAAAGCTAAATTTCCAAATAATTATCTATTCCGTCATTAATCGATAAAATTTGAGTTATTTTTATAGTTTAATCTCAAAATATGCAGTAATTTTGCAGCCGATTTCGGAAATACAGGATCATTTCGATTTCACCGCTAACTTTCGAAAATTTACGTTTAATTGCAACTATTTATGAAATACTTTATTATTCCGATGTTAATAAAATCCGTACTTTTATAAAAAGCTGACTTTCTAAATTCACAATATTTTTTTTAGCCGATAGCGGAAGTATTTAATCATTTTGCCGTTAATTACCAAAATTTATGTTTAATAGCAATACCTAAGATAGGCTTTAATTTTACGCTAATCGATGTAATTAGTTTTTTTTTTTTTTTAATGATTTGTGATATTTGTAATAATTTTGTGACTAATTACCGAAATGCGAGAGCATTTTTACACAAATTTCAAAATATCATTAAAATAAATGAACTTTTGTTGTTGTTACAGATAAAAAGAATATCCTTGTCTGTGGTTATCGTGTAAATAAAAACTAAAGCACTGCACAATTTAGATTTCCTTTTCATTCCCCCTTCTTTCAGCTTTTGATTCTAATCGATTGTGGTTTCTCATCTAATGTAAACAAACACTTCTCTTTCCTGAGTCTTTTTTTTTTTTTTTTTTACTTATTTATGAGATTGAACTTAACGATGATTTTTGTGGTTCTTCAGCTAGATCATAAAAGTAATTAGATTTGCTATTTTTGTTAACGTGATTTTAAAGATTAAAAAAAAAAAAAAAAAAAAAAAACATGATTTATGATGCAAAAGGATTATTGGAATATAAGAAAAGAGCAATATCTTCCATATTTTCCCGTTCTTTTTTTGCTAACACCGGGGAGGCACTTATTTGTCTGTTCCCCATCCCACCCTTATAGCCTGCAGGGTCATTTAAAGAAGTTCGACGGCAACTATGTTTACGCTGATAAATAGTTTATACACCTGCTAAGTGTCAACTCGCTTTTGCAATAAGTAGAACACACAGAAAAGTGAAAAAGCTTCTAGAAAGAAAATTTGTATTAATAAAGCACTAAGAATATTTAAAAAGGAGAAAAAATGCGCTATTTTGGGTCGTGGTGGTTAAATTTGGGAGCAAGAAGGGCGCGATTTTCGGGCATAAAGGGTGCGTATTTTGGGCAAGGAGGGCGCATTTTTGTACTTTAAAGGGCAGTTAGGGCGCTCATAAAAATTTAAAGGGCAGGCAGGGCGCGACGCCCTTCTCAAAGGCTCAAAGGGGAACCCTGTTAGTAGTTATAATATCTTAGAAAATGTAAAGTGTTTAATATGGATTCCATGTATTTTTAAATATTATTTTTTTTCTTATCAGAAACATACAAAAAGCATTTACTGTTAAAAAATGAGGCTTTCTATTTCATAACTTCCAGTACCTTTCCTTGTACAAAACACTAAAAACTAGTCAACTTATCATTCAACCATTAATTTTGCATAGGGTATGCATTTCTATAGAATTTTCATCTCCCAGCCGCATTGCTACAATGAATTTAGATTAGAATCAAACCAACAAAAAAAAAATTTTTTTTAATCGACCTGAACCTGATTTCTTTATATCCGAAACCCAAAAACTAAATAAAATTTAATAATTCATCAGAAAATTATACAAAACTAAGTTATAAAATACAAAGCACTTTCATTGTCAGAGAGTTAGTAAATCATTTAAAAATCTGAAAAAAATGGATTAATAATTTATTTATGTGTGTTGTGTACTTTCAAGAGTACAAAAATATGCTTTAAGTTTAGTATATATATATATATGATTTTTCTTTGCTTATTGCCTTTCT
Source organism: Salticus scenicus (assembly GCA_963930645.1). Classification (NCBI taxonomy): domain Eukaryota; kingdom Metazoa; phylum Arthropoda; class Arachnida; order Araneae; family Salticidae; genus Salticus; species Salticus scenicus. Next base: position 37,335 of record CAWVNO010002911.1, on the reverse strand, counting down.
ACGATATGTATGTAATGATTTGTGTATACGTATATTTAATCATGGGAATATGTAGTATGTTTATAATTATGTCAAACAAATTTCTGCTTATTATGATAAAATTTTTTGAAAGGTGTTCTGAAGTCGACCCGACTTGTTGAAAACTTAACCTATCTGCAGGAGAAAAATTCAGTCAACCTAATCCAAACGTGACCCATAAAAAAAGTAAATCAGTCAACCCAGTCCACAGGAAAAAAATTCAGTCAACCTGACTCATAAGAAAAATAAATCAGTCAACCTGAACCGAATCTACACACACAAGAGAAGAAATTTAGTCAAATAAACCCAAACCTAATTGCAGGTCAGTCTTGGGTAAAATCGGTTTACTGGGCCTGATGTTAGACTCTAATTCAGATTTTCACTTAAAATGAAATTAATCACAAAGGTAAAATAAAAGTTTAAAGTTAATTGAACTTCAGAAATTTAAAACATTTTATTATTGATGTATTATTTTTTTTATACATGGCGACTAACATTAGAACTTTTCCTTGAATATTTTTCAGGCTTTTTCTTAATTGATGCTGTTTATTTCCCAAAATATTTTGCTAAATTAACAAACAGTTTAGTAATTTTGAATAACTAACTTTCAAATATGGCTTATTTTCCTAAAATTCCCCCACTTTACATGAAATTTCATGGCTTTCGCAGAATCAATTTCCCTGACTTTCTCTGTCTAGTAGCCACTCTGTTATGATATAAAACTTATTAACTCAGACGTAAAGAATATAAATCAAGTATGTTTTTGATGTAATTTTTATAAATTGTGAAATGAATTTTTCGACAGAAAGTAGTTGCTTATTTTTTTATTATTATTAAACTGTTACATGCATTTATATATATATATATATATATATATGTGTGTGTGTGTGTGTGTGTGTGTGTGTGTGTGCGCGCGTGCGCAATATATATCCAGACACAGGGGTGTAGAAAATGTTCAGACCTCTGAAATTTCCCCAGATGACATTCTAAATTTCCTTAAAAATAACGCATCAACCTATTGTCTGAAAGTTTTTTTTTTTTTTTTTTTTTTTTTTTTCGGGGTGGGGAGGAGGAAGGGGAAATCTTTCTTTAGTCCAAATACTGAGAGAGATTTTTTTATGCTACTATATTACATTTTTTTCTTAACTACATTGAAATTTAATGTTGCTATTAATGTCTGCCAGATGAAGAATTAAAAAGTTTAAGATAATTAGATTTATTAACTAACATAACTTTTAAAGCTGTAATTCTTATATAATACCGTAATTTCGCGCGAATAGTCCGCACCATCGTATAGTCCGCAGGTGAAGTTTTACTTAAGAATTATTTTGAATATCATCAGATTGTCCGCACTACCGTATAGTCCGCGGTAGAAAAATATAACCCCAAGAAAACAGCAAGTAAATCACTATTATGTAGTTTTATATGAAAATATTAAAGCATTCCCACTATTAAAATAAATAGTATAAAGAAAAGAAGTACTTGTTATTAATAAACCATATTTTAAAAATTATACATTAAAAGAAACCTTTAAAGTTGATGTTTACATTTTCTATTGGAATTCCCGGTTGAATCATTGAGTGAGTTTTACTTTCCTACTAGAAATGCAGTATGGCTGATTGTATGTGATTCAGCACTAGGAGATATATTTTTTGGAAGATTATCGCAACGTTTGTCATTAGTATTGCTTTGCAGGAAAACTTCGACGATATTTTGCGAACATAATTTAAAAAATAACAGTACAGGAATATTCAGCAGCATGCTATCCTAATAGTGATCTTTTGCTTTATGCTCCATGGTTTGCTACCGATACGACGTTTTCTTTGTGTCTTATTCTTTTGTTTATGTTTATATTTGATCGTCAGAATCGGCAGTTCGTAGTATTCGCATGTTTAATTCTGATTTTGAGGATTTGAACTGTGAATAACTAGCAGATAATCCGCACCATCGTATAGTCCGCGGGTGAAAAAATTTGCCTTTTAAACACACATAGTCCGCGGACTATACGCGCGAAATTACGGTACATTGAAACCTCTCTAAGTTGGACACCTACAGATCCAAGAAAAAGTGTCCAACTTAGAGGGGTGTCCAACTTCAGAGGTTTCACTGTAGTACATAATTAAACATAAATTAATGTTGCTTTGTTTTATTGCACTTTGCTGTCTATGAAATTTAAAATACCTTTTTATTACAGAATTACGAAATCAAGAAAAAGACAAACATGCATGAACTATAATCATTTAATAAAAATTTTATAATTGTCTGATTAAAGATGAATTATTGTGGGACTTGGTATAAGAAAAGTAAGCAATATGACTTAACTGATATGTGCGAAACACAACAATAGCTGTACAAACAGAAAAAAAAAAAGTTATATGCTATAAATAGGAGACAAATTGTTATAGATACAAAATGTACAGAACATGGGCAAATATTAACCTTGAGCATGAGCCATATAGTCCGAGAAAATAGTAGTAAGTTAAAGGTTAAAAATTAACTTTTTAAAAATTGATAATCAGATATTTTTATATGGTAATTTCATACTGAAAATGTTTGATTTGTTTTTGTATTACTAAATTTATATTTAAAAGTGCTTTGAAAAATGTTGAGTTTCCAAAAAGATGTATAATATTTTATGGTCGTTCTATACCAAATAAACCTGTCACTCAACCTGACCATTTCAGATTTCAGTGAAAGTTTCAGGAATCATTCTATTTCATGATAAAAATGACAGGGTGTCTACTAGATCATGAAATAAACATGAAATTCAGCATTAGCTCATGAAAGTCATGACAAAGTCATGAAATTTGGCCATCAGTTAGAGGTCTGTATTGAGTCGAATAACCCAATCCTATCAGCAGATCTGGTCAGACTGATGTAAACATACTACATATGCCCATGATTATAAATATTCGTACCCAAATTATTATAACAAAATAAACATAACATACAAAAGTAATTAACAAAAGAACTAAAGGGCAAAATTAACGGTCGCCACCGGGCGACTAAATAAAAAAAGATGGCGATTAAAAATTATGCGTCGATCGCCACCAAAGTCGCCACTTTTTGTGATCATTAAAAGATTCTAAAAATCGAGTGACGATAGGCAATCGAAGCCTTGTGATTTTCAATCTTTTTCCATCCATGGTATAAATGTCAATGTTCGTTTTAAACTTGCTTTGTTATATTCTACAACCTATAAAGAAGTAGAATTGTTTAATATATCTCACTCATATAATTTTGTGGAACCCCCCCCCTTTCCCTTCCCCTAATGATCTGTGATCACACAGCTTATAGAAAGCTTTATAATTTCTAATCATTCTCCATTTGCTGCAAAAATATAAATATCTTTTTTAAACTTACTTTATTAGATTCTAGAATCTGTAAAGAAGTAGACTTGTCTAATATCTCTTACTCATAATTCTTGTAATCCCCCCCCCCCTCCTACCCTCCAACGATTGGCAATCACATGCTACTGAAGCCTTGTGATTTACAATCTTTCTCCATCCATAACATAGATGTAAATATTCATTTTAAACTTTCTTGATTAGATTCTAGAACCTATAAAGAAGTATATAGATGTATCACCCCACCCACCCACACACATGTGCACTCCATTTCCACTAGCAGTTAATGATCAAATGCCCTGCAAAGCACAATCTTTTTCCATTATTTTCTCCATAGTATTCAGTGTATATTTAACCCATTTAAGATATTTGACAAATGTGTGTATCAAAATTTGATTTGGTTTAAATGTGTATTTTTCAAAAAAATTTGTACTATTTGCTTTCTTTTGAGTAGAAATCTTCCTTTTTCCTTCCCATTTTAAAGTAGAAATATCCCTATTTTTAAAGCTTCAAATTTGGCAGCTAAGTAAATTATTTTTAATGAAGCAGCTAAGTTTCCATGTCTATACTTTTTAAGAGGAAATATTTTAACTCTATTGAAATAAAATCATTTAAAAAAGTGTGTTTTTAGAATTAAGAAACAATAATAAAACTGCTAACTGTATTTACACATGACCATGTAAAAGGTTGTGATGATGATGAATCAGCTGATTCATTTACTAGTAAATATCAATATGAACTGTGAATGATAATGGCTTATTTCACTTAAATAAATTGAAAAAAAAAAGAGTACTATTGAATTATCTGAAAGATGAAAACTTTTGCTATTATTATTACAACCCTAAGCAGATTTTAATTTAGGATGTGCAATTTATGATTTTTAAAAAGAGCGTAATTACAAATTACAATTTCAGTGTCCCTGTGTTAATTTTATTATTATATGTATTTTTTGTTTTCATATTTTTCTTGTGGTGATTATACTGCAAAATGGTAACAATGCTTTTTGCAGACTGAAAGAAATAGTCTTATCATGTGAAAAGTGGCCACTAACTTAAAAAAGTGGCTACTAATGAAACTGACAGTACCGGCCACTGGCCACTAATGAATTTTCCCAGTTTTGCCCTTTAAAAAGAACATACATGTGTTATTTCAGAATATAAGCATCAAACAATAAACTACAAACATGAAACTTGGAACACATTTTTGTACACTTGAGCTGTACAGCACACATAAATAGTTAAAAATTACTATTAATCTGTTTTTTAGATTAGTGTATTAGTAATTTCATTTTTAATTCTAAAAATGATTTACCAGTTGAGAAGCAATGAAAATTTCTTTTACAACTTAATTTTGCAAGATTCGTAGTTGATATATGTATTTATTATGATAGTTTTTCATGATTTTTAGATGAATTATTAATTTTTATTTATTTTTCGGATTTCGAGTCGTGTGGGCCTCCAAAATTTTCTATATTGAGGATTTGAGTTAGTTTTGGGGTTGATGAATTTTGATGTGAGCACCTTAATGTAATATATATTTACTTGTGTATGTTGTATCATGTTTTACTATGCAAAATAAAATTGTGTTCATTTGTTTGAATCCAATATTTTGTAACATTTGTTGGTTTACTTTTATTTAGCAATGTAAATTTATGAATATGATTATAATTCTAGCATAGTCATTTATACTTTAAAATTCACTAACAAAATTGATTGTTTTCTATGGAAAGCTACAGGCAGTTTGTTGTAAATAAAAAATACAAAAATGTATATTTCTTTTAAAATTTTCTCATTTAAAATTTTTTCTAAAATATATTGTTAATCAAAATAGAATTAATGTGTAACTCTGGGGTGAAAACTACCTAACCTTGAAAACTACTATTTGTAATTCAGAAGTGAATGGCAAAGGGAGATTTATCATTCATGTATACCTATAATAAGTGACAATTTAAGAGTTAACACACTATGAGGCAAATTAAACATACAAAATGCGAAATTTCTATAAAAACAAAACAATTTAACATGAAATTCAGATACAGCAAAATTTTCAAAAACCCTGAAATCAGGGGTAGCCTATGAAAAGTTTCACACCTCATAACTGAATAACCCCCCCCCCCTTTTTTTTTTTTTTTTTTTTTTCTAATTTAGAATGTATTGGTTTTGTAGAATAGAATAAATAAATAAAATACAAATTTTCAGATTATACCTTCAGATTCTTGTTTATATCTTCAAGGAGACTGATTCTTGAAGATTTGATTGAAATATGAAGTGGGCAAGTTGAAAATTGAAACATTTTTTATTGATTTGGCCTTTAAAACAAGTTATGTTTAAAGTATCTAATAATATGAAAAAGAAAAAAAAAAAAAAAAAAAAAGTCTTGACGTATGCTAATAGAAATGATTCCTGTATAAAAGTATATGTAAATAAATAATTCAAGCGCAAAAAATGGCACAAATTTTAATGAATCATGTTATACAATAATACAATGAATATTTTATATTATGAAAAAAGTAAATTTGCGATTCAAATAAACATTTGTTATTTTTTTTATTTATTTAATTTTTACACAGAGGATACTGCAAAATGAAAATTATTCCAATTGTATTTAAAAAAAATTATGCCACTATGTTGTATAAAAAATTTTTATCTATTAGCTCAGGAACCTTCCCGAGGGGCTCCTGAAAACAGAATTTAAAAATTTTAATTAGTTGTGGAGATATTAATTAAAATGTCAACCATTAATTAGCCATTTAAATATTTGTTTTAAATTTAATTGTTGCCATAAAAGCTTTCAGGCTCTTTTTTTTTTTTTTGACATAATTTTCATGTTATTAATAAAAAAATTATCAAAAATTAGAAAGTCTTCACCAATTTCACCATCCAATTAAAATTTTAATTCACCAGAGCAAAATTATTATTAGTTTTTGTGGAATGGAATGCTAAATATACTTAAACTAAACCATTCAAAGAAAAGTTTCAGAATAAAATTCATGTTGAATGACTTAGTTTTCATATTTCCCCTGGCGTAAGACAGCTTTAATAAAGAATGGCGACTTTTAAATTTTTGCCACCATGTTGGTGAGATCCATTTTATTTTATTAAAAAATAAAAAGTTGCCAAGGGGCGCTATGATAAAGGTACCATGATGTTGTTTACAGATTTATTATTATTATTTATATAAATGAAACGCTATTAACTAACCAGAAAGCTGCAAACTGGGAGCAAGTGCCACCAAGCGGGGCTTTGCTAAAGTTAGAATTTTCAAAGATAACACGGTGAGTGAGCAGGCTGTTTCAGATATTGAAACGGGCAGAGGGCGCTACCATGCGGGAACTACTGTTAAATTTTTCAATAAAGCAGAACATGGTGATTAAATAAAGGGTGAAATTAACAGTTACCACTGGCCACATGGTGACTAAATAAAAAAGATGGTGATTAAAAAATTTTAAAAATCGAATGATAATTGGCAACTGAATGTCTTGAAGAAGCTTTTTGATTTTCAGTCTTTCTCCATCCATGGCAAAAATGATGTCAATGTTAATTTTAAACTTGCTTTATTATATTCTACAACCTATAAAGTATTAGAAATGTTTAATATCTCTCACTCGTGGAATATTTTGGAACTCCTTTCCTCTTGCTAATGATTGGTGGTCACATACCCTGCAGAAGCTTTATGAATTCCAATCTTTCTCCATATGCAGCATGGATGTAAATATTCCCTTTAAACTTGCTTTAGCAGATTCCATGAAAAACTAGAACTGTTTAATGTCTCACATTCATTATTTATGACCCCCCCCCCCCACGCTAACGAGTAGCATTCACATGTTCCACAGAAACCACATGATTTCCACCCTTTCTGCACCCATAATATAAATGAAAATATTCATTTTAAACTGGCTTTAGTAGATTCTAGAACCTATGAAGGGGTAGAATTGTTTAATATCTCTCATTCATGTAATTTTTTCTTCCCTCCCATCCCACTCCATTTTCTACTAGTGCCGAATGATCAAATGTCTCAAAAAGTACTAAACAAATCATCTTGAAACTTTAGGAGTGTAAAGAGCATCTTATACCTCATGCGTTTCTGTTAAAGTTTTGTGCCAAAAGTGAAAGGGGAACAAGTAAAAAATTAACCCTGTAAAAGTATGGCTTGATATTCAATCTGGCTGCAGCATGTGGCTATGGGGCTCTTCTTTATTATCTATGTAAATTTGTATGTGTCTACCGCATGAAATCAAGGAGACATAAAGGTTTCTTTAAAAAAAATGCAAAAACAATTTTCACGTTTTTTGCTATAACATGCAAGGTAACCCAGAGCAAAGCTATTTTTAGGAAACTTGACATATAATATTTGACACAGCAAACTGCAATCAAAATTTAAAAAATATTAAATATCTGTTGAAATGAGAATTTTTACTAAATTTTTAACAATGCATGTGTGAGATTTAGCCAAATTTCATTTGCATAATTTATAACCAAATGTATTGAACTACTCATGTAAAAACCCCAGATAAGTGTTGTGTAAACTCAAGAAGTTCTATGCCATAGAATGAACTGCTGTCCAGTTTCTTTCTACCCCCCCCCCCCCCCCACACACACACACACCAACCACAAAAAATGGTAATACAGTTTTCAATGATTGTAAATAAATAATGAAAGAAAATCCTTATCAATTTTTTGGGGAGAACAGCTGACATTCAGTTCATTAAATGGCACAGAAATTTTTAAGTTCTGTTTGGGGTTTTGTAATACTTGTTTGGGGTTTTTATGTAAGTAGCTCAATACATTTGGCTATTAAATTATGCAAATGAAGTTTTGCTAAATCTTATGCATGTGCAGTTAAAAATTATTTAGTAAATACTTTGATATTTTATTAGATTTTTAATATTTCTTCAATTTGATTGCAGTATGCTGTGTCTAATATTGTACGTCGGATTTCCTGAAAATACCTTTGCGCTAGGTTTAATACCTTGCATGTTATAGCTAAAAAAGTAAAAAAAAAAAAAAAAAAAAAAAATTGCAATTTTTTAAAACCTTTATATCTCCCTGATTGCATGTGATAGAGACATAAAAATTTATACATCTAATAAAGAAGAGTCCCGTAATCACATGCTACAGCCAGATTGCATTTCAAGCCTTACATTTTACAGGGTGATGCCAAACACTTTTTCTACAATTTTTTATTGGTGCCTCATTAACTTTCGGCACAAAACTTAAAACTGAAATGTATGAGGTATAACACATTCTTTAGAGGTATAACACGTTCTTAATTTTTTAGAAAATCTTTATGAAAAGAATACTCTCTTTAAATGTCAAATAAGAATACTCTCTTTAAATGTCAAATTTTAGTGATGGTTTTCTTACAAATGCAAATCTATTGGCGTTAAAAAAAAATTAAATTTGTATTTTAATATGAATAATTATTTATTTGCTACTGATTGCTTTCTGTTATGGAATAAGTATTTAAGAATATTCTCTATTATTCTCTGAATTTGGAGCTTCAGAGAATATTCTCACCTCACATCTCTCTCTCTATATATATATTAAATTCCTATTTGCTTTCTGTGGAATAGAAATCTTCCTATTTTTAAAGCTGCAAAGTTGGCAGCTATGTAATGTAGGTCATCTAAAGTTTTTGTATCTCTACTTTTAAAGAGAAAATACTTTAATTCTATTGAAATAAAATTATTTTAAAAAGTGTTTTATAATAAAATTGCTACTGTCATGATATAAAAAATAACTGTTAACTTAAAGTGATTATTGATGAAATTGATAGTACTGGCCACTGGCTACTAAAGAATTTTTCCAGTTTTGCCCTTTATCATTAAATATACTACCAAACTGAGTTTGAGTGATTTAAGTTCATATGAGAGTAGCATTGCAATAAGTGTAATTTTAGTTTTTTTCTAAAGCATCCAAGACATCAAAATCAGACATCATGGCATGAGACATCAGATTTGAGAATGTTATTTCAATGTAATGGTGCATACAGATTTATTGTTTAAAATAGATTTATTTATTCACATAGGAAAATTTTAATATGTTATTCTTATTTAACTTGCTAAAGTAAAATATTTCTTTACAGGTGTTTTCTAGGAATAAACCCAAATCCAGGGTCGAAAGTAAATCCAGAAATAAAAGAAAGAATGTATAAACTCTAAAATTTTGAATTTGAAGAAATCTGTGTCAGAATGGATAATTGATTGCGTTGATAATTTGTATTTTATGTGACTTGATGTACTATGTTGATGTAAACTTATATGCTAATTGATATTATTATTATTATTATTTTTTTTTTTTTTCGATCTGAATTGATGTATTCATATATTAATCAATATATTTTATTTGAATAAAAATGTTGTATTTACGAATTTGAATAAATATCTTAATTTTAATTGCTTGTTTTTTTTTTTTTTTTTTTTTTTTTCTCCTTTCAATTCTCAATATATTGCTGATAAAATGTAATAAATATATATATATATATATATATTGGCATGTTGGATTGCAGACAAATTTTGTTTTGCTACAGATAAATACAGGAAGTTACATCTGGGGTTTAAGTGTAAATATGTTTTGGCATACAGTGCATCTAAAAATTATCGAGACAGGTGATTTTTTAGTAGTAAAAGTTAAAAAACTTGAAGTAATAATCATGAAAAAAATAATAAGTGTATGGAATCGGTATATAAGTGTATTATAACAAAGAAATATAGTATAAGTTTTACAGAATTAAAAAAAAAAAAAAAAAAAATGCTGTCTCAAAAATATGAAAACTTTTCGAGTATTTGGTATTTAAATTCAAATTTTGGATCAGTTTCCTTTAATTATCTTAAAATTCTTATCAGACATGTTCAGGACGAGAAGTTGGAGAATGTATGGCTGTACGAAAAAAGCTTTTGTCTATTTTTTTTTAAATAATAGATAAAGTTTTTGTCAGAAAAACAATAAGTAGAGCAGAGAGATGGTGCTAATTCAGCCATGCATTCTTTAAACTCTAATTCTAAGCTTGCTTAATAGGATTTTCAAGATAATTCAAAGGAATAGATCCAAAATTTGAATTTAAATACCAAATAGCATAAAATGTCTCTATTTTTGAAACAGAATTTGTGTTTTTAATATTTTTAGAAAAAATCTACGAAACTGTACTAAATTTCTTTGCTATAATACTCTAATATTTTAATTCCATATGCTTATTATTTATTTTCTTTGGGATCTCCTTTCTCTTCATTTTTTTTTTGACTTATTTGAAAAAAATCACCTGCCTGTGGGATTTTGAGATGCACTTTAGTTTGAGTTTGACTTCATTTTGCTTAGTTGTTATAAAACTTAGTTGTGAAACTTTTTAGGCATAAACTACAGCTAATTAATTTTTAAAAGTTTTAGCTTATGGGCTTTGTATATTTCTAGCAGTATGCCACTAAAAAAGGGGGGAAAAATGATAAGGAGTGCATGTATAATTAACCCAATTAAAAAAAGGGTACTCCCACTTTTTCACTGTCACATAAAGAATATATATTAAAAAAAAAATCATGTGGAAGAAATTTTAAATGTAGTGCCTATTTGCTAAGGAACACAATAGTAATTGCCATGACTACTAGGTAAAATTTTCACAATTTTTTTTTTTTTTTTCACATTTTTCTTATTTTAAATATTTTTCCATTTTAAATCCTGCACATGTTAATGCACTGGACTTCTTTAACATAAATGATAAAAATATAATATTGTATAATTTACTACTATGCACCAAATTTTTGTAACATAAACGATAAAAATATAATGTTGTATAATTTAGTACTAACATACTATGTTAATGTAGTATATAATATATGTTCATTACTAATATATATCCAAATACAGAGTCCAAATATAAAGTCTTTTTATAATTAATAACTGTTCTTTAAATATTATAAAATTCTGTCTATATGCCCTTTACAACAAAAAACTGGATTTTAATAATTATTTAGTGTTGTTTTATTAAATGTTTCATAGTCAATAGATTCTCATAAAATAGTTTTAATTATTGTCCCTCTACATTACTTAACAGTGTTAAAGTTTACAGAATTATTTTTTTAAATTGATTTTTATTTATATTTTACATTCCTTGAGTTCCACAGTTTTTATTATATAAAGAAACAACTCTTCTTTTGCTTTTATACATATAATTTTTTACTCTGATGTTCTCTGTTTACTCTGATATAATAAGATAATTATAATTTTTTTCCATGGGGGATTTTTCCGTTTTTTTTTTTCTACAGAGTAGTTTGAGAACCTCCAATATTTATCAAAATTCTTTGTTCATGTTCTAATAATGTATATAATATTTGTTATACACCGAAGAGTCATTACATTATGACCACCTTCCATCTGTAATAATGGGCTCGCCCAGGAACAGAACTACTGCGCATGTGCAGCTGATGTTGGAGTATATAAAGCGGCTATGCATTGTCTTTCCAAATATAGTGCGATTAGCGACATAATGAGAAAAGCAGTTGATTTATAAGACTTCGATAAAGGTCAAATCGTTATGGCTCAGCGACTGGGAACATCAAAATCGGAAACGGTACGTTTAGTGGGCTGTTCATGTTCAGTTGTTGTGAACACATATCAAAAGTGGTGTATGGATGGTGAAATGACAAGTCGCCGGCCAGCAGTGTGTTGTCCGTGATGCATTGATTCCAGAGGAGAGCGGATATTGTTATGTATTGTTCGCTGTAACCAAAGAGCTACAACAGCCGAAATCACCACCAGCTACAACAGTGGTGACCCAGACAGTGTTTCACAACACATTGTGCAGTGTACATTGCTGTGTATGGGCCTACTTATGTCCCTGCACTGACGGAACGTCATCGCTAGTTGCGTCTGCAATGGGCCAAGAAACATCGGAATTGGACATTAGAAGAATGGATGAAAGTCGCATAGTCTGACGAATCTCGTTTTCTGGTCCATCACATTGTGTGCGAATACGCCAATTTCCAAAGGAAACCCTCACTTCCAGATGCACAGATGGACGGAGATAAACCGGTGGCAGGGGCATTATGGTGTGAGCAATGTTTTCATGGAGCACATTAGGACCCATAATCAGCATAGAACAATCCCTGGTGTCTGTGCATTACGTGAACATAATTGCAGACCAGGTTCACCTATTCATGACAACAGTATTTCCGGCAGGGGATGGTGTTTACCAACAGGATAATGCACCATATCATAAGGGTCGAATCGTCATGGAGTGGTTCCAGGTACATTCTAGTGACTTTCAAGTCATGTCTTGGCCTCCAAATTCACCTGACATTAATCCAATAGAGCATTTGTGGTCCCACCTGGAAAACCTAATTCGTGCTGCCACGCTACCCCCTTGCAATGTTCAGGAATTGCAGGACCAGTTGATGCACGCTTGATACCAGATACATCAGACTATCTATCAGCACCTTGTAGAGTCAATCTTACACTTGGGTGCTGGCAGTTTTGAAGGCTAAAGGTGATCCTACATGTTATTAACAGGGTGGTCATAATGGTGCTATATTTATATGTTTATGGGTGTATATTTATATGTTTATTGTAAAGCAGCTATCACACAGAAGATCCTACCCTCTGAACTTTACGCTAATACCTCTCCGAATAATCGAGCATCAGGTAATAGGGTTATTTTGAAGACTAAAATGAATTCAAAAAGGCATTAACAATTGGCTACTAATTGCTCACTATTTTATGTTTTAAACACACTCTGATTTTCTCACACTCCGATTGGTTGAATCCGAGCTAACATCTAGCGTAGGAGATTTAGTCAGTCATAAGTTCATCATTGACAAAGGTAGGAAAGGGAAACATATCACACGATGCGTTTTAGACTGTTTGTCTCTTGAAAAACCTGTTTCAGGAGAGAAAGTATCTGATACTACTGATCATATGAGAGTACGTGTGATAGCAGCTTAAGTTAGATAAAAAGTGGATTTTAAAATAAGGATTTTGATAAAAAACGCTTGAGTTTTTTCAAGTAGGTTTTATTGAAAAATACCACTAAGGCCAGCTTGTTGACCTAAAAAGATTGCATAACCTTTGCTCCCACACACACACACACAAAAAAAAAAAAAAAAACTGTCAGCCAGGATGCCAGTAAAAAAAATCGATTCTTCACAGATAAAAGCTATTTTTAAAACTGGTTTTCTGTTTTTAAACAATTATTGTTATACGTTATGTTTACAGATAACAACAGTTAAACTAATTAATATATTCTGTAAATTTACGGAAAAAAAAATCTATATTTATTTATGTAAAAAATACATGATTTCTCTGTAAAATTACAGAATATGACTCATTTATACAAACAGTTTTTTCTGTGATGCAAACAGATTTTTTTTTTTTTTTTTTTTTTAAATAGTGAAATTCTGTTATGTTTGTAGGAAAGAGCTGTTATTTTAGCAGAAATACTCTGTAAGTTTACGAAAAATCTCTCTTTTTTTTCTGTAAAAAATACATGTTTTCTCTGCAAAAAATTTAAAATAATTCTGTTATAGTAACATTTTTTTCTGCAAATATAACAGAATGTCACTGTTTAAAAGACAAAACAGATCAGTTTACATCACAGGAAAAAAATGTTTTAAAAATGAGTTTTCTGTTTTTTTAAACAGTAAAATTTCGTTGAATTCACAGACGAATTACATTGTTTTAATAGAAGAATTACGTTGCTTTAACAGAAGTATTTACGGAAATATTTACAGATTTTCTCAATTTTTTTTTTAACGCTTTTTTTCTGTGAAGAAAACGGGTTATGATTGGCGTCCTGGCTGACAATTTTTTTCCGTTTTTTCGACAGTTTTTTTTTTACAGTGTAGTTAAAGTTTTAATGGGGCGAAATTTCTCATAAAATAACATTGGCTTCGCCTTTAGGAGATGGTAAGTAGAGAGTCCCCTTAAAGAAGTTTTGAGAAGACATGCCTTGTAGGTTCCCGAAGTTTGAAAAAGATTTACGCTGTACATATCATGAAACTACTGAGCTCTAATATATATACGGAGCGTGGACATATTTTAAGTTAAAAGCCCGCGGACACCATATGAATACAATTTGCTATAATTATTCTGCTAGTTGGTTTCATTTCTTCGGGAGAGTTTGGCAAAACATTAATGTCTTCCCTGTTTATATTACCTGAAATGTAAAATAATTTCAATAATAAAATAATAAAAATAAATAACAACTAGCAAACCCATGAGAAATTTTCGCAGTTTATTTCTTTTTTCTCTTTTCTTTTCTTTTCTTTTTTTTTTTTATTTACCTTTAAAATTTGAAACTTATAAGTCTTATACCAATTTCACCATCCAATTAAAACTTTAATTCACCAGAAGCCAAATTATTATCAGATTTTGTGATATGAAACGCTAATGATAGTTAAACCAAATCATTTAAAGAAAAGTTTCAAAATAAAATTCATGTTTGACGACCCAGTTTTCATATTTGCCCAGGCAAGATACCTTTAATAAAGGTCCCCTATGGCGACTTTTACATTTTTGCCGCCATGTTGGCGAGATCCCTTTTAGTTTATTTATTATTATTATTTATTCATTTTTGCATAATTTTGTGTTAAAAACACTTAGTACCTGTTTTGAGCATATTTTTTATTATTGCGTTTTTCAGTCAATTTTTGAAGAAAATCATATTTTGTTTATGTCTTTAAAGT
This sequence comes from Salticus scenicus, assembly GCA_963930645.1. Taxonomy (NCBI): domain Eukaryota; kingdom Metazoa; phylum Arthropoda; class Arachnida; order Araneae; family Salticidae; genus Salticus; species Salticus scenicus. The sequence goes on along the minus strand of CAWVNO010002911.1, from coordinate 22,302 downwards.
ATTGCTGGGTTTAAAATGACGCTTGCAAGAATTGTAAAGATGCAACTTTTAAAAATAAATTTTTCTATAAAATGATCTAATCAGGCAAATGTCGTCATTATTATTATTATTATTATTATTATTTAATTTTATTATATCACTGAACTGAGTCTGCGTGCTTAAATATTACTTGTATATTATTTTTTATCCTCGCGTATTTTATTGTCACTATCGTATCGTTTCTACAAAATATAATTGCAACTGGTCCACGTTAGAGAGATGATATATAGATAATGGTAATCATTTGCTTTGAGTGCGGATGAACGGATGTATCGATTAAAGATAAGAAGCTACAGTTTCATAGACAAAAATTTTAGATTTTTTATCTTTTTTTATTGAAATTTATTTTACCCACATGCAAAGAATTATAATAATGATCATAAAGATATATTGAAATATGCATATCCTGATGATTTATG
>CAWVNO010002911.1:0-21644 GCA_963930645.1 Salticus scenicus | reverse complement strand
AGTTTATTTGTATTCAAAATAATTGTTCTTGTGCGTCGAAGTTGTTTCCTAGTTTAAAATTAATTTCAGATATTTGGTACAAAAAGAACTACAGTCGGTAACAAAAGTGTCCGAACACTAGCAAAAATTCCTATATAAAAAAAGTACACTTAATACTGTATAATAGTAATTAGTATAATAGTACTGTATAATAGTACTGTGTAATAGTACTTAATATTTATTTGTATTCAAAATAATTGTCGGTAACAAAAGTGTCCGAACACTAGCAAAAATTCCTATATAAAAAAAGTACACTTAATACTGTATAATAGTAATTAGTATAATAGTACTGTATAATAGTACTGTGTAATAGTACTTAATATTTATTTGTATTCAAAATAATTGTTCTTGTGCGTCGAAGTTGTTTCCTAGTTTAAAATTAATTTCAGATATTTGGTACAAAAAGAACTACAGTCGGTAACAAAAGTGTCCGAACACTAGCAAAAATTCCTATATAAAAAAAGTACACTTAATACTGTTTTTTTAAATAAATCATTGTCGAATACTGTTCTTAGTCAGTCAAAGAATAGGATTCGACAAGGATTTATTTAGCAAAACTGTATTAAGAGTACTTTTTTTTGTGTAGGAATTTTTGATAGTGTTCGGACACTTTTGTTACCGACTGTATATAGTGATAGCCTAGAAGTCACGCTGCAAGGATGTGATGAGGTTTCTAGCACACATCGGACCATTCTGTGTTCTCATTCTCTCCGTATTGCATTAGAGCTCAGTGAATGCAATTCTTTTATAAAAGAACACTGCGATTGAAATTTCTTTATGAATTGGAAATACTGAACTGCAATTAAATAGTGAAAGTACTGAAATATGCCAAATTTGAAAAGAAGAGAATTGAAAAACTTACCCTACGTGCACTATGGTTATATGCATCTAAAACATCATTCATGTCCGGACATGTTGATCCTGATGGTCTAAGAGGAAATATATCATAGTCTTTGGTCCTGACGTCACCAAAACCATATGCATGAATTGGTTGATTGTGAAGAAATGGTGTGAATGCTGGGGCTAAAGTGTGCAAAACTTTTTGATATGGATTGAAGACAGCACCACCTTTTAATGCGTGTAGGATTTCTCCTGTAGAAAGTCACAAGAACTTTAATAGAACTGTGCAATAAAATGCTATTAAGGTTCATCTTAAAACACTATTTTAATTAGTGAATATCAAGGAATAGATTTTATTTGCTTATTACAAATGAAAGAAGTATTTTTAAACACTCAGTTAGTCTAGATTTTACCTTTCTGTCAATTATTTTCGAACTTAATAGAGACATGCGTGAAACTCGATCAAGCTCAGATTATTTGTTCTATAGTGTTCAGTAGTTATATATTGTGTGCGGCGAGATTATTTGTTCTATAGTGTTCAGTAGTTATATTATGTGTGCGGCGAGATTATTTGTTCTATTAACAGACTGAAAGTGACTGACGATGACACGAATATCCTGAAGTCAATTCTGTTTGCAGTAATAAAATAGAATTGATCAAAGGACGTGTAATGTACAGTCGGTAACAAAAGTGTCTGAACACTAGCAAAAATTCCTATGTAAAAAAAAGTACACTTCATACGGTTTTGTTAAATAAATCTTCATCGAATCCTGTTCTTAGTCAGTGTAAGAATATGATTCGATAAGGATTTATTTAACAAAACCGTATGAAGTTTACTTTTTTTACATAGGGATTTTTGCTAATGTTCGGACACTTTTGTTACCGACTGTATGTAAAAATTTGCTGTGTGATCCGGGAAACAAATGCCACAGATGAGTAACTCTAAGCACACTAATCAATCATGCAAGCACTTATGAAGATTACCAAGGCCCAATGCTTAACTTGAATCTCAGGTAGAGACTTTTGCTTTAGCGCCGAGTCGAAATATGAACTCCACTTTTAAGAGGTTTACTAGCACATTTCAAAAAGGTATGTAAATAAGGCATAAAGGTTAGACTACGTTCCGTTGACTAAGTATAAAGTTTTTCACATTATACTCTAAGAATTTTTTACTCAAGGGACGCATCCACTTTGCAGGAAACAATTTGTGCTAAATCATCCGAAGAAATCAGAGTATCTTTCAAATGGTCTTGAAGATTCAAAAAATGCGGAACTGATATTTTTCAATGGAGCCAGAACTTTATCAGAGATGGCGTCTGTGGGCCTAGACGCTAAAGCGTACAAGGATCAGAAGACCAGAATTATTAATCCAAATAAAGATTTTTAACCTCCTACTAAACTAATTCCGTAATCTTAATCTCTTAACAAACAAGGTGAATAAGACATATATAGATAACTTTAAACTTAAGTTTTTCTCGGTGTAAAACTGGTCCCTAAAATTAACCTATGAGGATTTCTTGCCCTCATATCAGCAGTTCCTGCGCACAAAATGGCCCTCAGACCACATAAAAATCTTAAGATACAGACAGGCCGAAGCTCATCTGAGAGGCAGTCATCAAGAAGCACTTGCTACCCATTAAGGCAAGGATTCATCTTTTTCTATCTTATCTTTGAGTGCCTCTTATTAGTCATTTAATAGCATAGCATAGAAGAAAGCAAACTACAACCAGCTTTCATCTTACAGGAAATCATCCTTCTAAATCGTTTTATGCTAATTTCTTGATCTCTAGGATCTCCCAAGCAGCACCGAAACGTTCTCTGAACGTTCAAAAATTGTTCTGCAAACACGTTCTAAGAACGTTCACTTTGAACGTGTTATAGACGTCTATCTGTCCATCTTGAAGACGTACAATAGTACGGTTCAGAGAACGTTCAATGAACGTGTAACTATCACCATCGGTGTTATAGAAGCGTTCTGAGAACGTTCTATGTATACGGTCTTAGAACGTTCTAAACGTTTTTAGAACGTTTTCAAAACGTTATACACATTTTCAGAACGTTCCAGAAAACGTACTGTAAACGTTCTAAAATAGTGTAGTTAAAAAAAAAAAAAAAAATTATGACGTCATTATAAAAAATCACCTCAGTACGAGCGCTTAGAAGTAAAAATTACATAGCTGATGACGAATAATGATACAACACATGAGCAGGGATATGAATTACTTTTTTTTTTCAATTCAAATAATGTTTGAGAAATTTTAACATACTTACTATTCCTTTAATTTCAACGTATATGCATCAAAAATTCTATATTCTATGACAGTTTTCCCCAAAAAGTGTCATAACGTCTCTTTATACCTTAAAAAATTTCTTAAATTTTTGCATTTTCTAAAAATTTCTTTTTTTCCCCTAATCTGAAGATAATGAAGTTGTAGTATTAATTACAAAACACACCATAAAATGCAAGAACTCGCACCAACTGTTTCGGGTCAAAAGAAGACACAACCCTTCATCAGGCGAACATTGTAGGCACGAGAGCTGCAAACAAGCACGTTGAGTGTGTTGAATGCGTTGCCGCTTTGTTTGTAGCAGTTGCGACTTCTTGCATTTTATGGTGTTTATTCAAAGTTTCGTAATTAATACTATAACGTCATTATCTTCAGATTAGGGGAAAAAAGAAATTTTTTAAAAATGCAAAAAATTAAGGAATTTTTTAAGGTATATATAGACACGTTATGACACTTTTTGGGAATTACTGTCATAAAATATGGAATTTTTCATGCATATACGTTGAAATTAAAGGAATAGTAAGTATGTTAAAATTTCTCAAACATTATTTGAATTAAAAAAAAAAAGTAATTTATATCCCTGTTGCTGTGTTGTATCATTATTCTTCATCTGCTATGTACAACTAAACTCTTGATTTATTTTGCTTGTTTTAATCCTTGTGATTCCGAATGCGTCATCCTATGATTAATGTTTGTTTTTCATGGTTGTTTTCTGTTTCATTCTCTGATTTCTTGAAGTAAATAATTTATTCCAATTTATTCTTCATTTCTAAGTTCAATTAATTTCTTGTACGATAGGGTGCCCGCTAGCAATTTGCTATTATAACTGCTAACGAACGAAATCGTACATTGGTGCTCAACGACGAAAAGGGTCACCCCTGACGAGTTTTTTTTTTTTTTTTTTTTTTTTTTCTACCATTCTAAGCTTTTCCTAAAAAAAATTTTTAAAATGCTGTCTTAATTTTTTATTTCCTCGTTTCTTGTTTGTATCTTTTGATTTAAGTTTCATGTGGTTTTTACGCACCGGCAAAATTATTAAAATTGCAACTAACAATATAGGAATAAATTTATGATTAGACTGAAGTTAAATTAAATAAAAATAAATAAATAAAAAATAAATGTTTCAATAAATCACAATCAGTCTCCCCAGGTTATTTAAATTTGTTGTAATTTCCTTCTCATTGACCTATGTGGTTTCAGGGATCTTATATCTGTTGCTTGGCTTTAACTAAGATTAAAAATTCATTTATACATATATATATATATATATATATATATATATATATTAATTTTTTTTTTAAATACAGGGTGCAAAGCATTGTGACGAGAATACCTTTATCTTCGCAACTATTGGTCGCAAATATATAGTTTCAGTTACAAAATGTTTTAAAGAATATGAGCATTTGTAGTATAACATGTTTAAATTTAAAATATCTATTTTTTCAAAATTGCAAAAACTAGCTTTTTACATAGTCCCAGATCCCTATAGTCATATTTAGAAAACTGACACTCATCCTAACAAAAAGTTTCATTTCTATTCTCCCCAAATGGAACAAGATATTTAAAGTTTGGATTTTCTAACATATTTCGGCCTTCAATAAGGGATCGGTTTAAAAATCCTAATTGGACTTTGTTTGCATTTTCCCTGGGTTTATTAAAGAATTTTTCATTGACTTTTTAATAAAGCCCGAGAAAATGCGAAATAATCCTAAATTTTGAAACTAACTATCTCAGACAATTTTGGGTGCACAAAAGTGAAACTTTTTGTGTTATATTTTTTAGGTTGGAACTCAACTTTCACTATTAGTGTCATGAAAATTGTATAAAAATTATCAGTTTTTGTGATTTTTAATAAATTGATTTTTTAAATTTAAACATGTCATATAATGAATTCTTACATTTTTTTTAAAATACATTTTCTTATTGGAGGACGTCTGAGACCAATTGTTGCGCAAATAAAGGCCTGCTCTCGACTTTGCACCCTGTATATTCTAAACATTTCTGGGTACTAATTTGTAAGTCCATGGATAGTTTATAAATATATTTGAATGCTGAAGTTTATAGAAAGTTTTAATATTTCAACATAAAAAATAATTTCAAAAATGAATGTACCAATACACCGCTAAAATAATATATAATTGAGTTTAGAATATATTGTTAATTTATAATAATAAGAAATTGAAACAAAAAATTAAAAATTTGTTAGAAGGAGGAAATTTTAAAAATTTCCAAATAATTAAATACATATATATATATATTTTTAATCAAAATATTTTTCTAAAATATTTAACATACTTCATATTTTTAAATTTCAGTACATGTGTGTATACATATTTTCAGTTTACAGCAGCAGTTTACAAAAATGATGTTTGCAGGTATTTAAATTTATTCCACATGACAATGTAATTCGTATTCTTTAAATGTTTAAATTTCTTTAAATTGAGTCAACGCAATTTTTACCTCATTTGATGTAATTATGCTATCATGGCATATTAAATAATTGATAAATGTAAATATTATTAGTATTAATAAATAATATAGTAAATCGTCCTTTTTTTTTTTTTTAAAGCAGAATATCTTTTTTTTTTTTTTTTTTTTATAAAGATGTGGAATAGAATTGAATCTTTGTTTTATTATGCAGATAAACAATTTCATATATTTTATTTAATAAATAACAGTAAAGAGATATTTAAAATTGTAAGTCGGTGAAACTTAGGATATTATTTTAAAAATATGCAATTTGCATAACCTAGATTGTATATATATTATCATATAAACATTAAATAAATACTTCAGAATTTAAAAAGAAAAGAAAAAAAGAATTACGAACCTTCTTAATTTTGTTGATAAGAATTTTCTTCGAGAAAATACCCTTCCAACTAGCATTTTAAAATACACAATGACCAGTCGGAAGGGCATTCACTTAAAATTAGCACTTATCTTGTAAAATTTTTATGACTTCTTCATACTTCATTCCAGAAACATAATAACGAAAATAGTTATTTTAACAAATTCCATCTCAGAAGACTAAATTAATAAAATGAATCCATAATTTCTAAGCGGTTTTCTGTAACAGAAGCAGTTTTTTCTGCGATTCAACGCTGCTTTCTAGTATCGAAAGTTAGGCTTAAGAACTTACGCAGATATGAAAATGATTGTTTAATTGATATTAAAATAAGACTTTAATAAATAGAACATAGAGAATATTACAGGTTAAAAATATTACATTTTTACCTTTTCTAAAGCTTATCCTAGTCATTATAACGCTAAAACTGAATAAATCAGATTACATGTTTTAAAATTACCGCCTCACATAACGACACGACTTTCCCAAGACCTGGCGCCTGGCGCTTGACTTTGCAGTTGCACGGTCAGCGAAAATTAAATAAATGCAATCCACAGATGTCGATGTTAACATCTGCTCTCCCTTCTTGCATCCGCAATAATCATGTTTCAAAGTTCAACATATGAAACAGAAATTTATTAAGCATTTATAGATGTAGGAAACATATAGTCAATATTTTAAGGAAAAATGGAATGGAGTTAAATAATTATTTAAATTTTTATAAAGTATTTTAAAAACTTATGAGATCACTTTATTTTTCCATTTTAAAATCTAGAATTAAACGGAAAAGCATATTTTGTTTTAGTGTATATTTCAGTATTGAACAAAATATTCAGTGAAAATAAATAAAATAAAATAAGAACAATCAAACAGAGTAATGATTTAACAACTATATCAATATTGATAATTTATCAGTAACATTTAAACTTAAATAGAATCATAAATAAAATATAATAAAAGTTTAAAATTATGCTTAAAGAAAAGAAGAAAAAAACTCATTTCTGTAACTTCCCGATGAGTATTAGAGACCGCGAGGTTCTACTCTCGAACCTTACAGACGGGAAGTGTTGGTTTCGATTCCTGGTCACGCTCGTCGACTTAGGTTTTCGGAGTTTTCCCGTGATTTTCTTTGAAACTCGGTAAAGCACTATATTACGTATTCAATAACATCCGTGATTAGTTTTTTGTATCTAAACTCTGGGTCTGGGGAATGCATAGATTTTCATGACAGAAGACAATCATTTTTATGCTGTATAGAAGATCTTAGAAAATGTATTTTTCTAAGGGTTTATTATTATTATTATTACAAATGAAAAAAAAAAAAAAAAAAAAAAAAAAAAAATGGTAAATTTGTTTTAAATCATCAGAAAACGATGTTTCAATTATTCGTTTTAAAGGTGATATCGAATTCTTTTGAAAGATAATCATAGTGAAAATTTTTATCCACCCCTCCCCCATCCTCCAGGGATGATGTATACTTATTCCTAGGGGAAAAAACAATGTCCTATGAATAATAATAATAAAAAAAACCTGTTTAACTATTACTCGTTATACAGCCAAATTGAATCAATAATATATATCAAATGTATGTCACGCAGAAGGTTTGGTGAGTATATATATTACAGAAGCTGATAGATAGCCTTTCTGTGAATGGAAAATATTGGAACGTGGCAGTGCCACCTGTCGTCCGATATGCACCCAAAGGCAATCTGTAGAGTTTTACGTAATATTAATTTCACTTACCAAATTTACAATATTTATAAATCACAGAAGTTGAGATTTTTCGTTTCCGTTATGAGATTAAATTGCAAAATAGCCACGACACCTGTTGGCCGATGTGCATCCAAAATGGACCAGTAACGCTTTACATAAAATCGATTTCACTTATAACTTCAGTGTATCAGAAAATTTATTGTTAAATCACAAGAGTTAAAATATTGCCTTTCCGTTAAAATGATTAAATTGCAGATTAGCAACGCCACCTGTTGGACAATGTATACATCCAAATTGTATTAGCAGAGGTTATGATGATATAAGCCAATATATCAAGTTTAATGCATTTGTACACTATAGAAGCTGAGATATAGCTGTCCCATAAATGGAGGGTTTCATTGCATAGCACCGCAATCTATCGGACGATATACCCCAAATGAAATTCAAATAAACTCCAATTTAGGGCAAGATCTAATATTGTAACAAGTTTGGTTGAATTCCATACATTGATTCCTGAAATACAAAATTCACAAAATTTTTCCATGAGTTTAAAATTTTGTAATTTTTTTTCACCTCACCGCTACTGATTATTGAGAAGCATTCTTTACTGACGTGCTAACAAAACGTTAAACTGAAAATGTAAAAAAATGCTCTATTCTCTATCATGCTAAAAATTATAAATTTCGAATAACTTACGAAGTTTTTAAATTAGAATGTTGCAAATCTCTCAATAAGATTCTTATCAATATCAAAAGTGATATTTTAAAACTGGTCCGATCTCTCTGCAATCATTTGTTCTTGAGATATTAATATCGTGTACATGAACTAACGGGCTATCACACTAATAGGTGCCGATACACATTAACAGATACCATACCAACCTTTTGACTTCCGGATTCCTCACGCCACAAAAGTGTAAAAAAATCAAAAACTGAAGTCAAAAATTTTCATGATTAACCTAGTTTCCCAACCAATAGTACTAAAAAGTCATTTTGTCATATTCGTTATAATTACACTGTTACAGAACGTGTTATGACGGTGTCACACTTGAACGTTCTATATAGAACTAGAATTGTACGTTTTATAGATGGTACAAATCAAACATTTTCAGAACGTTCTAAATAATACTATTTCTGAACGTGTTTTAGAACGTTCTTTTGACACGAAACACGGTGTTTGAACTATTGAAACCGTTATTAGACGTTCACAGAACGTTCTTGTGCTACTTGGATAGGATATTATTTTTCTCTAGCAGAGTGATGGTGATCTGTCATTGTAAAATAGCTCAATGTACTCACTTAAAGGGCTAACCGGAGAGTATTAAGAGAGTGCTTCCCTTTTGCAAATACAAAAAAAGAGAGTGTTCAATCTTCATCTCTGCTACAGTCATCCTTCTTGCTTGTTTCAGCTTTCTTTAGTGTGAGCGAAATGACAATCAAGACTATTTCACTGAATTTCAATTGTTTGAGAAACACTGAAACGACTACAAAAATCATATTTTGGTCAAGTTATGACGGGACATTTATGATTTTTTTTATATTTATTGTAGCTTGAATTTGCTTTATGTGCTTTAGTTTAGTACATAAGGCATTTTTTTTTTTAATAAGAAAAGCAATTTACTGTACTTATACTATATTTATTTTTTTGTACTGTAGAACCTCGATTACCCGACGCTAACGAAACTCTCTGTTAACCGACGTCGTTTTCCTGACTTTTTCTTCAACGTCTATTATTAGAAACAATTTTAAACGACATTTTCTATTTACAAAAATTCGTTTTTTTTTTTTTTTTTTTTTTTTAACTTTCACATTCCTTGTGTGTGCAAACGTTCTTTCCAAACTACTTCTTTGCTTTGAACTAATAATTCTCAGAAAACTTCGTGACAGAGCTGCACGAAAAAGGATGGCCAATTTACGCCCAATTTAAATCATTGTAAATTTTTTGTTTCAAAATACATTTTTATGTAAAATCTGAATTTAGATATTTATTTAAGGATTAAATAGTCATATTATCAGTTCGATGACGATATTACATAGTAAACTAAATGATTATTGAAAAATTTTCGCTTATACGGAAATTTCGATTATTCGATATAGGTTCGGTACCAATTATGTTGGTTGGTTGGTTGGGTTTAACATCGCACTAATACTGTGCAAATGGGTAATTGGCGACACCCAATTACGTTGGAAAATCGAGGTTTACGACTTTACATTTTGCATCAATGCCGTAAAATATTACAAAATATTTAGACAATTTTGCAGCAATATTTATTTAGAAATAAAATTTAAGATATTAAAAGACGAATATTTCTTTAATTTTATAAATCTATTTTAAAAAATTAAGAAAATCATGCTTATTTCAGGTGAATTTCTTTAAATATCGAACTTATTATATCTGTTTCATTTATCTATCTATAAGCAATGCAAAATTTTATCGTCACAATAACGCCCAAAAAGCGGAACCAAGTTCAGACGGCGGAATATCTTCATTGAAATCATTAATAAAGAAGCTTTTGTAATGCATTCATAATTAACAGCCTTTTCAAAAATTAAAATAATACTATGGCCAATGAGGCTATATTTTTAGTTTATTACATTCTAAATTACACTCAATTTGATAAAATTTTAAATAATTGTTTACTTCGGTAAATGGGATAAACTAAATCAATCTCATTGCTATCCATTGGAAGTTTTGGAAATAAATTTTGTTTGAGTATCGGAAATTTATCTAAAATAGTGAATGAATCCAAACCAAATTGTACTATGGAAACTGGACTTTTGAATTGCAGTGGACGAAATTTAATCTTGTTAATATCTCATATGAGTTCTTCAATCAAAAAAGATTTGGTTATTCATTTAAAAATAGCGACCATTCATCAATATAAATAACCACAGAATGAATGAGACAATATTTTCATTCCATTATCACTCCGCTTACTTATCTTCGATTTAAACAACATTTTTAAGAGTTATTTCTTTTGTCAAGTAAAACATACTAAAATAATTTAATTCAATGTTTTTTAATTCAGTTTTAGTGCATAAGGGTTTGGGCCTAGTTTTAGAATTGGAAGTATTTTATCGGTTAGTAGTTTTCTGTATCATAGACATGTGTTACCTCGATACTGAAAATAAGACAAAATTGTTACATTTTTATTGAATCTCGTGGATGCAATTTAATAAAGAAGATTATCAACCAACAGCAAAAAAAAAATCTTAAAATAAGACTTTTTTCATCTATAATTAACCATGGGATTACATTTTCGATATACAAAATCTTTCAGCCAACATCGTGACCTTGGAGGAAAGATATGAATTGGCGTACGGCGTATCAGCATGCAGAATAAATGAAGTTAAATTTTGTCTACTCAAGATGGCTGTCACAGCAGTAACGCTACTAAATAGGGTTCTTTAGACATAAAAAAAAGACTTTTTCATTTGTAAAGAACCATGGAATTATATTTTCGGTAAACAAAATCTTTCAATGAACATCGTGACCTTAGACAATTGATATAAGAGTTGGCGTATACGACGTATCAGCATGAAGAATAAATGAAGTTAACTGTTGTCCACTGAAGATGGCTGCCGCAGCAGTGGCGCTACTGCATGAGTCTAACAAAAACTACTGTTACTGCATGGCGCTACTGATTGAGTCTAACAAAACATTAGCTAACACTGTGCAATACAATATCAAAGTAGGACGTTAATAATAACAGGAGACTTGGCGTTGGAAAATTAAAACACGAATAAACTACTACGTCAGAAACGCCAAAGAAAAATATTTGAGATGCATACAGCTGTTTCGGCAGCCTTAATGCGTACCGTCTTCAGTGCAAAAAGAATTCTGAATCTGGAGAAGTGCTAAATAAACTACTACGTCAGAAATGACAAAGAAAAATATTTGAGATGCATACCACACTTCTACAGATTCAGAATTCTTTTTGCACTGAAGACGGTACGCTTAAGGCTACCGAAACAGCTGTATGCATCTCAAATATTTTTCTTTGGCGTTTCTGACGTAGTATTTTATTCGGGTTTTAATAGGACGTTAATACCCCGAAATTTCGTCTGTCGGTACAAGCGAGCGGTATAGCTAATGTCAAATTTCCGTAGCAAATATTTTTGCTTGTACCAAGCAGACGAAATTTTAAGCCAACGTCATCAACTCGATTGCATACTAAATGGCTTTCTCGGTTACGATTTTGGTTTCATGTTTTTCTGGTCTCGCCATCTCCTCTTATATCGCTCCTTCAAAATTGTAACCTTCTTCTTAAGCTACCGAGCGTTTGGCTATTCCCTCTTTTCCTCCACTTCTCTCTCAAGCAGGTAGCACCATCTTGCATCAGTGTCTGTTGGCTGAATGTCGTTAAGAAAAAATAATCTCTATAGCTCCTCTTTTAATGTTTTTTTTTTTTTTTTTTTTTTCTAAAACCCACCCAGTTGAAAACATTAAAGTTCATTTTGAAAAAAGTTTCAAAATTAGCAGAATACCATAATTATTACTACTGACTGACCGAGATAAGAACGACTCTGGAACTGACGAAATCACTGTCCAGGGTAACCGACCAGTCGACGACTTAATTTGAGGGATGTCTGGTAGTTTCTTTTCACGCCAACACTGGAATTTCTCGCCATATTCCTCTCGTTCAGTGACTGACTTATCGCATTTCCTATTGTCAAATCGTTCAGAGAAATTGTAAATAAATAAATAAATAAAGTTCATTATTAATTATTTGTAGAAGTTTAATAATGTTGAAGTTCATGAATAAAAATGAAAATTGGGGAAACACAATTTTAAGATCTCAAATCTGTAAAATATACATCAAAAACCATAAGAATTATTGCCCGAATATATATTTTATTAAACAAAACTAATATAGTTAAATTTATACATATTACATGGAAATTTAAGCTTTTATATGAAGCCTACTTCAGTCAATTAAGTTCGTAAAATCTAAATATGCTATGTATATTAAGTGAAATGACAATAAGAAATAAGTTATGCCATTTTTAAATAACATCTTGATTAATATTTAAAAAACAGGTGAAGTTTTAAGATAACTGATATTGTTTATTTTAGAAAAATAAATAATTTTTTCTGTTATCTTTGGATTTTCAAGAGAATGCTAACTGAATGAATATTTCTAATTCTTTTTTTTTTTAACTAACAGTTTTGTGTGGAAATGCTGTTATTAGTGTATCTTGTACATAAGTGCTAAAACACTTCTTTAATCCCGATGCAAGATTTAAAAATTGGAAGAAAGGGAGAAAAGAACTTTGATCCAAATATGACAATCTTTCTCCGGCATGCAGGGCCCGATTAACCTTACAATTGAGGGGAAGCATAAATCCATTTAGGGGCCCCCACTGACTTCTCAGTCTAAAGACTCATACAAACATCTAGAAAAATTTATAAATTTTTCATTAAATTTTGTAGTTACCTGGAATTGAGGACAAGTAAATTCGCTTAAAACATAGACAAGCAAATTTCCTTGATTTTCGTACCAAGATATAAACTGGTAAAGCCTATATTCACCACAATATATGAAATTATTCCATTATATTATAAATGAATGTGTAAAAGCTTTATTAGCATATATCCTATATAATCTAGAAATGGAACTTGTGCAGTCAGGTAGGACTGTGCTGTGACGTTTTATAATCAGACTATGCTTTTAGACCACGAGCTTACAATTCGGGGCCCATTTTTTTTTTTTTTTTTTTTTTTTTTTGCTTAATTTGGGGCCTTTTCAAAAATTTCCAGGGGAAGCACATGCTTCTCGTGCCTATTGGGTAATCAGGGCCTGCCGGCACGTAAATTTGTTCTCCCTCCGATAACTCGCCCCTTCCTTTCTTACAACCATACGTTCTTATGGGAGCCAGACAGTATGCCATTTAAAGGAAAGAGATAGAGATTTTTGCAAACGGCAGTGCATGACACGACGCAGAGCCAACAGATATTGACGTAAGATGGCGCTACCTGCTTAAGAGAGAGAAAAGAGACAATCGAATTAGGGAAAACGGGCATTCAGGAACTCTTGAAAAAGGCAAATGTTGATTGAAAAGTCTCAGCTGAAGACTGAATAGGTGTTTCCAAGATTCTATATAGATATCAACTTAATTTTCTACTGAGTCAGAAGGATATATTTCATCTTAAAGATAACTGCAATTAATTTTGTTAAAGCAGGTGTAAAATTTTAATTTTTAGACACTCCCTATAAATAATTACAGCGTTAAGCATTTCAGAAGTACAAAAACTTTCATCATCAGACGCAAAAGGATATAAAAACATTCTCGAGACAGATTTCTGCCTTTGCTTTGAGTTTGAGGGTGATAAATCGTTTTCTTGATTCTGAAGATAGATGTTTCAGTATTTCCGAAACGCTATTATCATTTGCAAATTGTATCAAGAAAGTTTACAGTAAAATAAAGATGATTACTTTTACAAAACAGTCATTTCAATTCTAAAAGAATGTCTAACTTATATTTACCTTTGAATGTTCTCCGTCCTTGCCATTCATTGCTGGCGCTGAAGTCAATTCCAATGATTAGCCTCACCTTCTCTAAGCCAGCCCTTCTCATGGCACTGGTGACTTCGGCATAGCTCTTAAAGTGGTCCCTAAAAGCAGTGAAGGATCTGATTTCATCCCGTGTAAAGCCAAGAACTGTAAATAAGCTGCAGCTGCTGAATTGTCTTTCTGCACGTGGAGTATCGTCGAGCTGTATTGTACTACCAAGGTTGTTTGTGGCAGTATGTTCGTCAACATACTTGTCGAATAGGATCAAGGCTACAACAGCCGCTACCATAAACAGAACGAGCATGACCATTATGGTTTTTCGTACTCAGATAAGAGAATTCTTTGTATTTCTTATTTTGAGATCACAGAAGATTCATTGAAGAAAAGAACGATTCTTTTAGAATGTAGTATGTCCCATTGAAATCCATATTAAAAATCTTTGTGTTATTTTACTTTATTCAATTTTTTTTATTTGCATTTCATTCAGCAATATTATTTTGAATGATTGGAATGAGTATAGAATTTCGACTTTATACTGTCTGTTGATTTATATTTCCGCTTTCAAGATTTTTTTAAAGCAGTCACAATGTTGGTTTTAGAATGTTAAGCCTTTCCGCAAAAAAAATTTGGTGTTACTTTGAAAATCCAAGTCATTTACGTTGGTATTTTCTCAAAAATTAACCGTTGAAGCTACTTGTTAAAGGGTATTATGAAATTATATCTGTAGCAATTTTATACACCTGTAAAAAGTAATACTTAATAGGGTATCTCACTTCGAATAAAGCTGCCTATTATTTATCGAGTTGAGGAGTTTTACTAAAGCTATTCAATTTTCAAAATCGATATTGTGAAATTAAATAATATTTTAAAAATAAAAATCTAAACCGCACCTTAATTCTAAAAGACAATAAAATATAATAAGAATTTAAAATTCATATAACTGCATTGAATGCTGCATATACAAATATTTGATAAATAAATAAAAATAGATTGTTAGAGCCTAAGTAAGAAATTCTGAGAAAATAATTTTGTCATCAATGCTTTTAGAAAGCGTAATAGATGTTTGCAAAAATCAGAATCTTATAAATCGAAACATTGCCTTCTAATAAGCAGATAAATAATGTGCGATATATATATATATATATATATATTTACATATATATTCGAAATACACTGCTAATTAAGTTGTATATTTCTGCACAGCAGATAACTTGTAAAATTAAGTATCTCTACTCTACTAAATAAAAAACTAAGAAATTCTACACAGTTATTATCACAGTTTTAAATTCAACAAAGAAACAACTACATTAGAAAAAATCACAACTGCCTAATTACGATGTATTCAAAGGCAATAGCGGGAGAACACTAATATAAAATTCTATGCATTTGTTGAAATTATTGTGAAAAGGCATGTAATTAAAAGACTGCAGCATTTTTTCTTTATAATAGCTTGAATAGAAGCTTTTTCACGCGCATGAATGGAGTTTCATTTCGGTAATTAATACTTTGAAAATGGTTTCAAATTTTAAAAAATTGAAAAGCATCTGTTAGTTTTTCAGTTTTTAGAATCTGTTGACGTTGTTGTCTTCACAGAATGTTTGTTTTTCAGTAGCTCCATTTTGTGCCAGCTTTTGGTCTTCCTCCTATAAAGATAAACATAAAAAATTAATCAAATAGAATAACATATTTAAAAGATTTGGATCTTCCCGTAAAGAAAAAGAAAAGAATAAAACTTAATCCAATAGAACATTATATATAGTGTAACCACGTTTCCTACGCCCAGCAGTGAGGATGAGTCGAAAATCTTGGAGGGTTTCCAAGTTGACCAACAGGTTTGAATTTAGTAAGCATTCAGTCATTCGGTATTCCCTTATCGCTTATTTTCTCTCAACGAAAAGCTTGTCTCCCCTATTTTACTAGTGGACTCGTTGAATTCGCACTTGCGCAGAGGCTTCCATGGTCGCAAGAAATGTAGTTAAAGAGTAGAACCATAGTATTTAAAAACTTGTGATTTTTCCTATAAAACCAAACATCAAAAGTATCCAACAACACTGCATATTAAATACTATAGATTAAGACTTATCCTATATTTAAACTTTAAAACTTCTTTACACACCATAAAATTAAAGAAAGCACTAACAGTTTCGAAAGGACGTGGACTTTCTTCTTCAGGTTCAAAAACACCTGAAAAGGAAAGGCTACGTCCTTTAGAAATCAGTAGTGCTTTCTTTAATTTTATGGCGTGTGAAAAAGTTTTTAAGTTTAAATATTGATTGTATACCAGTTCTTTAATTTTGTAATACCCTATAGATTAAGACTTCTTTCTCGTAAGGCAAGAGATCACAAGTAACCCAATAAAATAACACATAGATAAGGAACAAAAGATTAAGACTCTTGTAAAGAAAAATATCAAAATTAAAACAATAGAACAATTCATTAAAACTGTTATATTTAATATTTAAACTTCTTTACACACCATAAAATAAAGGGAAACTCTGCTGGTTTTGAAAGGGCGTGGCCCTTCTTCTTCAGGTGCAAAAAAACACGTGCTACTACCTTTACCTCCGAGGTGATTTTTTTTTTTTTTTTTTTTTTTTTTTTTTTTTTTGGTGACCTTTTTCCTTCAAAGTAGTAGCACGTGTTTTTTGCTCCTGAAGAAGAAAGGCTACGTCCTTTCGAAAACAGTAGTGTTTCCCTTTATTTTATGTTGTGTAAATAATTTCTTATGTTTAAATATTTATTGTACACCAGTTCTGTATTTTATAATGTTATATTTAATATTCATCATAGAATAATTTTACAAAATAAATAAATAAATAAGGTTTTAACAACATAGAAGTATTTAAAATTCCCAATTCTGCAAAGTATGATTTTCTTTCTTTTTCTTTTTTTTTTTAATCAAAACATATTCGTAGGCTTCTAATAACTGCAAATGCTCGGTGATTTTTCTTCCATTTTTAAATGTCATTTTTTTGTTCGTAAATTGCGAAAAATCTAAAATATAGCACTTTTGATAAATCCCTTATGTATAAAATAAAAAGAGTTTGTATTATTCTAATTGAATGAATTAATAGAATTAAAAGTGAGGTTTTCACATTATTTAGATTAAATTAAATAAATTAAGAGAAGGAATTAAATTTTTATTATTTAAAGGATTATTTATTTTAACTTATAATTAGGCATCTTAATAATATCCGCGTTTGTAATGATCGATAGATGGCGCTTTTCCAACATTTGTTGTTAGTAAATATAATAGCCACATGCATTCATTATTGTTGTGTTTGTGTTACTACTTAATATTCGTGCTATAATTTCTCCGCCATTACATCATGGAAAATCGATTGCCTTTGGAAAAAAAATATTTCAGTTTATTCAAAGTTCGATCGGAAGTAGATGTTTAACTGAAGCTGAACAAATATGAGCAAATATTAGTTTCAAGTCATCTGATTAATTCTTTACTTCCATTAGCCGAAGCAACTGAAATTTTAAATTTGTCATTTGGAAATAAATGGAAGCTTAATTCTGGATTTCTTGATCCTTTGGAGTTACACTGGGGCACACAACAGTATATGTTATCTTTTTTGCCGGATTTATTCATTTTTATTCAATAAATATATGTGAAACTAAACATCGAATATGCAGCAAGCAATGGCGTCTCGACGAAAGCTATCCGTGTATTGTTAATTTCACCTTAGCCCACCAGAGGGCGAGCATTTCATTACAATTGCGGATTGGAATAAATTACATACGTATAAATAATATCTGTGCAAACACACACACAAAAAAAAAAATCTGTGACTTACATACATTTAGACACTAAATTATGTCTCTAGTAAAAATAGTTCCATGTTTTATATTCTAATTCTATTTACTAGCGTGTTCTAAAAATCCCTATTAGATTTCTAGATTGTTTTCCTATATTATTATGGGGTTAAAATGAAAAATCTCTGCAAATAAATGCGAACTCAGGAGGCAAGTTTTAGTAACTGTGATCGTTTGTGATACATTTCTAGGAAATCAAGCGAGAATTTCTTGTAACATAAAGGATCAGGGCCTGACTATCACACGGGCAGCCGGGGTCGTGCTCCGGGCACGAAATTTCTGAGGGGCACAAAATTTTACTAATGGTTATAATGGTATAAATCATCCCTTTTTTAACACGCTTTTATTAGCTTCACCTGTATGTATGTTTGTGGGTTTGTATGTTTGTAACCGCTCTGGGAGCAAACAAAAAATCTATATTGTAAAAAAAAAAGCTTTTCCTACGTGAACGCTGTGTCTGTGAGGTAAAGCTCCGCGCTACGAACCTAATGGTCTAGCGTTCGAGCCCAGTCAGGGGAGATTTTTTAAAAATGGTTTTTGTTTAATTCAAGTTCTTTTAATTAAAGATTCCAATGTATGTAAATATTATGGTGTGTCACTCACACGATTTTCTCATACCCTGCATTTTAATACTAAGATAGATATTTTGTGCTTTTTAGTTCACATTTCTATAAAAGCGTGTTCTTTAGTTTTTTAAAACTATAATATTATTTTTTTTCCTTACTAATTCAGCTGTGTTTTACTTACATGAATAAAATTTTAAAATAAAATCTGTCGTTAGGTTGACTGGAGACATTTTATTTGTTTTTATACATCAAAATAGATTAATTTTTGACCAAAAAACATTTTTCGCTCTGCTTTTTTGCGTGCTAAAAATTGTGGCATGTTAATAGAAGGCTTTTCCCCCCCTGTGTATAGGGAGGAAGGGGGGTAGGTAAGAAGGAGAAGTCTGTCTCTAAGGGGCACGGGAAATTTGAAGTGCCCTGAGCACAAAAAATTGTTAGTGGGACCCTGTAAAGGATTCATAAGATTAATCTTTTTTTTTTTTTTTTTCACTATAGTGTATAGACAAGAAATTCTTGATCATTTCGTCTATCTAGGTTATTTGTTTACCTAATACTCATAAATCTTTATTTCTAGTTTAGGGAATCAGAAAATGACTACTTATTCCTTCTAGATGGAGGCGATATATATTTTTTCTCAGTGAACTTGCTCTTAATATGTTCAGTGTGTAAGAAATATTTTTCTGTTAGTGAAGTTTAATAATGCGAAAGCGAGCATCAATAAATGAATGTGGTCAATATTTAAGGAATAAAATCTAGGATCATACTTTTCGAATACATTACCCGCCGATCTTTCTTGCATAATTAGTGGCGCCAATAAATTTTCACCAAAAAGATTTTTTTTTTTTTTTTTTTTTTTTTTTTAGCCATAACACTATGGTAAAAATTATAGACAAGAAATTAACCAAAAAGATTTTTTTTTTTTTTTTTAAACCATAGTGTATAGACAAGAAATTTTCACAATTTTTTTTTTTTTTTTTTTTTTTGCCATACTGCTGTATAGACAAGAAATTCTTGATCATTTCGTCTATCTAGATTATGTGTTTACCCTATAATCATGGATCATAAATCTTTATTTCTAGTTTAGGGATTCAGAAAATGACTACTTATTCCTTCTAGAGGGAGGCGATGTATTTTTTTTTCTCAATGAACTTGCTCTTAATAAGTTGAGTGTGTAAGAAATAATTTTCTGGTAGTGAAGTTTAATAATGCGAAAGCGACCATCAATAAGTGAATGTGGTCAATATTTAAGGAATAAAATCTAGGATCGCAATTTTTAAATACATTACACGTCGCCTTTTTTGCGTAATTAGTGGCGCCAAGAGAAATTTTCACCAAAAAGAATTTTTTCGTCTTTGTGTATCATTTGGCAGCAGACACCGTTCTTTAGAATTTATCTAACATACATTCACAAGACATTTGATGACCATAATTTTCTCTTCAAACCGTTAAACCTATGGATGAATGCCAAAACTCATATCACTGGAGTACAATCTTTGTAAAATGTTGAGATTTTTTTTTTTTTTTTTTATATATATAGATTTCTTTATATTTTGGAAAAAATTATGTTACTTTGCCACTATAATATGTTAAGGATAGTTTTTGTTACATTCACGTTTAGAATATTATATTATATTATATTATATTATATTATAATAACAGTATCGTTATTTACAACAAAATGAAAAGGTATAAAGTTTGAAATTTGGTATTTCTTTAACCATATTTCTTGCGACCATGGGAGCTTTTGCGCAAATGCATACTCAACGAGTACAGTACATAGGGGTAATAACCCTTATCGTTGACAGAAAAGAAGCGACGTGGGAACACCGAATGACTGGCTGTTTACTAAATCCTAAACTGTCGGTCAATTTTGCACCCCTCCGACTCTTTTTCTTTTGAATAATATCGGTGAGGAGAAAAATAATACACTTACTTTTAGGAATACAGTAACCACCACTTAAAAAATTCACTGGTTAATAAAATCAGCCACTTAATCTGATCAGGTTGCCAGGACCGGAATTAAATCAATACAAACTACTTTTAAAACCGCCGCTTAATAAAATCAGAATCGTCAGTTAATAAGCACACACAAAAAAAAAAAAAAAAAAAAAAAAAAATCCTCAGCATCAAAAATGTCATTTTTGTCATAAAAAAAAAAAGAAAAAAAAAAAAAGCTAATACTATTTCCCCCCCCCCCTCTTTCTTCCCATTGCATTTTAATAATAGTTATTTTTTTTTTTAAACATCCCCCCCCCCCCCTTTTCTAACATTATTTCTCACCTAACAATACATATTTTCTTTTTGAAAATATTTTCTAAGAATTTTTTTCAAATAATATTTTTTTTTCTTTCTGAGAGTAATTATTTTCATTCGAATAATATATTTTTCTGTCTACAATAGTTTTTTTTTCCTAACAATATTTTTCCACAAACAATATAAGTTTATATATAAATATATATATATATTATAACAATCTTTTTTTCAAATAATATTTTTTCTTTCTTGGAAATTCTTTTTTCTCTTTTTAAGATTAATTATTTTCTTTCGAACAATATAATTTTCTATCTAACAATAGTTTTATTGTTTTCAGTTCTAATAATATTTTCTCAATAACAATACACGTTTTATTTTTAAAATATTCTCTAACAATCTTTTTTCAAATAATATATTTTCTTTCTTACGAATATTTTTCTCTTTCTAAGTCTAATTATTATTATTATATTATTATTATTATTATTATTATTATTATTTTTTCAAATAATATATTTTTCTGTCTAAAAATACATTCTTTCTTTCTTTCTTTTTTTTTTTTTTTTTTTTTTTTTGTATCTATAACAATATTTTTCCAATTTAACAATACATATTTTCTTTTTAAATTATTCTCAAATAATCATTTTTGAAATAGTATTTTTTCTTTCTTGCAAATATTTTTCTTTTTTTAAGAATAACAGTTATTTTCTTTCGAACAAAATATTTTTCCTGCTAATAATATTTTTTCTTTTCAACTACATACAATT
>CAWVNO010002910.1:208297-278297 GCA_963930645.1 Salticus scenicus | reverse complement strand
TCTAATTTAATTAACCTAATTATTTGAAACACTAAGCTAGGATTAAATATTTGTTTATTATAAACGGAAATTTTCGTTATTTTATGGATTATTATTGCAAAATGTTTTGTGGTGGCCACAACATGATTGTTTGTCAAGTTAAATATACTGAATATGTTTTTAACTGCAATGATCTACCGTAATTTTAAATTTTAAGAATATTCCGTAAAAAATGCATTAATGAATTAAATCCAATTTTTTTATTCGGAGTTGTTAAGATAAAATATTTTTATTTTTATAATGCAATTTTTTAATTATTAATAAAAGCTTAAAAGAAAAGATAAAAATGGCTAAAATCAATTTTCCAATTTTCAATACTTAATTAGCGTTAGTCCTTAAGGAAAACTTACAGAGATCTTTAGAGTAATAAAATGAAAAAATAAATATATAAAGCGATATCAAGTAAATTGATTGTTTCAATAAACATTTATTGATGAATGATTTCAGTTAAACAAATCAATTTATTTTATTTCATTATGGTTTCCTTTGCATATGTAATAATTTTCTATTTCATAACTAATTAGTCGGTTTTAATATCGAAATTATACAATTTAAGATAATATAATTTAATGCTTTTACTAATGTTAATTTGATACATTTGTTTATTGAGTTAACTTTTTCTTTAAACGTTTTCAGCCGTGTAGACTCGTTTTGTTTCACCGCTTGTTTTAGTTTTTTCTATTAAATACTATATTAATAAATAAATAAATAAATAAATATATATATATATATATATATATATATATATAAATTATTTTATTGTAGAAATACGTAAACTCTTGTAAAAGAAGATCGAGAATGTATTTAATTTTAAAAAGCACACTATATACAACACTGAAATTTATCTCAAAAAAATAAATAAATGCATAAATAATAATAATATTAATAACCTTGATATCGTATAGAAAACATTATAGGGGAAGCGGGGGTAATAAGAGACAGGGGTTATAAGAGACACAGTCAAAAAACCCACCAAAAAATATACTTAGACAACTTTAAAAATATGTAATATTAAGTATCATGTGTATTCTTTATTACAATACACTTATTGAGAAGTTTATAAGACATTTTGAATTCTTTTTATACGACGAAAAAAAACCTTCACTTTGAACTTACCCTAAAAGTTCGTGACTTTTTCTAAATTTTTCTTTATTTATTTTTGTAGGTAAGATGTTTGGGATTTAGTAATGTGTAACTTTTTGACCAAGACTATGACTTTTCATGTACAATTTTTTAAAACCTTGAAAGCGTTCTTTATTTACATGTTCTAGGCATGTTTCTTATTACCCCATTTTTGTTTTTTGTGGGAGTAATAAGAGACATGAGTCTCTTATTACCCCCACTGTTAATTCCTGTGAGCCCCCACCATTGTAGTTCCTGTTAATTCTGCCTGACTAGTTTACGAAGTGTTTACCCAGTGTTAGGCCTAGTTTACCAAGATAACTTTTTTTTTTTTCACTTTAATCAAAAAACAGTTTTACTCATTAGGCTAGACCATATTTAGTTGTTATGATTATGTAAATTTATGTTTAGAATGTGTACAAGTTAGTATTTAGTCATTAATACTTCATTACATAATAAATAAGTTCATTTGTAAGTACTAGAAAAATCTTTTAAAACATTTTATTCGCTTGTATACACTTCAAAGATACGTTTTTTTTTGTTTTTTGTTTTTTTTGCCTATTTTCGACTACAGTTTAGAAAATGCGTAAAGTATTTTCTGCCCATTTTAAAAATTACATTGATGATTTTGGTTAATCTCTAGGTTATGTTTATTACGTAGAACTATCATTAAGTACAATATTATATTATTTAGGACCTAATATTAAAAGAAATGAATTTCACAAACACATTTATGACAGTTAATTTTCGAGAAAACGTATTTTTTGAATGAATGTAAATAATAAAAATTTAAAACTATTGGCTGATTCAGAATTGTTTCCAGATGCTTTTTATTACCCCAGATGATTTTACAGTGCTATATATGGACAGTTACAAGCCTGGTCTCTTATTACCCCGCGTGGGGTAATTAGAGACGAGGATTTAATGAAAATTTAAACAAAAATTTAAGTTCAAAAATCACCTAAAAAATCAAGAGGAGTCCATTTAATGAAATTAATACGAGACATTTATTTCAAGTTTTTTAGATTAATAGTATAGATTTCATTAATATTTTTTGTCTCTTATTACCCCTTTTGTCTCTTATTACCCCAAAACAAAGTTTGGCTTCCCCTAATTCTAAAAATGTATTTATCTAAAATGAAACAGAAAGTTCTCTTTCGCTTACAGAAAATGAAATTTTAAAAAGATGAATAAAATACAGTCTTGAAATTTTGCATTATCTTGCAAACTATCGCTGCTGAAAGACACCCACTAGTACATTCGCCAAAGAAAGCTAAAATTGTTAGTTATATTTAAGAGACATTTATTTCAAGTTTTTTAGATTAATAGTATAGATTTCATTAATATTTTTTGTCTCTTATTACCCCTTTTGTCTCTTATTACCCCATGAACAAAGTTTGGCTTCCCCTAATTCTAAAAATGTATTTATCTAAAATGAAACAGAAAGTTCTCTTTCGCTTACAGAAAATGAAATTTTAAAAAGATGAATAAAATACAGTCTTGAAATTTTGCATTATCTTGCAAAATATCGCTGCTGAAAGACACCCACTAGTACATTCGCCAAAGAAAGCTAAAATTGTTAGTTATATAAGAAAATTAATTTTTAATCATTAGGTTTATTTCTTTAGAAATCTACTTATAGCAATCATTTCGTTTATCTATATCTATATATCAATATATAAATAATACGAATTTTGTCATCACGACAATTCTCGATTTAATACTTGAAATCGAACAAAGTTTGGACAGTTAACTTATCTCATAAATATCTTGGATGCTTTCGTTAACCAAGCTGTTCCGCTTTTTTATTTTCAAGTGCTGTTCACTTGAAAATATCAATTTCACATTATAAAAAGCGTATTTAAAATTTGCTATAATTTTGATGAATGCATAGACCATATAAGGGTCCCAACTAAGTTTATAAATGAACCTTATTCGTCATTTTTAGCAAAGGGGCGGATATCTTACATTAAGCGGGGCCACTTGAAATCAGGCTTTCACTTGAAAATTTATCATCACGATAAGTTTTCAAATACTGAACCAGTCCGAATCAGAATTGAACAGTGAATTTATCATACAAATATCTTGGATGGGCAGCTTCTTCTGACATTTTGTTTCCAATTTGCGTCTACTTGAAAATGTGCTATCACAAAATTTTTGAAATAATAAACTGATTCAAACCGAAATTCTGAACTTATAATTCAAATATCTTGGATAATTTCGTTGGGGAATTTGCTCAATCACTTTATTTCCTAGTGGTGACAACTTGAATATTTGTCATTATCATAAGTTTCGTAATATTGAATCAATTCGAATCAAATTTGTTCAATGGACTTATCTTTCAAATATTTTATATATGTTCGCTGAGCATCTCACTCTGCCTTTTTGTTTCCAAGTAGTGGCAACTTGAAATCACGATACTACTTGAACATTTCCTATCACGATATTTTTTTAAACGCTGAATTAATTCTAACCGAAGTTGGACAGTGGATTTATCATACAAATATCTTGGATGGTTTCGCTGGGCTTATTACTCTGCCATCTTGTTTCCGAGTTGTAACCATTTAAATCCATACTGCCACTTGAAAATTTGTTACAAAAATAACTTTTGAAATACTGAATTTTTTTAAACCAAAGTTGGACAGTGAACTTGTGCTTCAAGTGTTTTAGATAAATTCACTGGGCGTTTTGCTCCGCGATATTGTTTCCAAGTGGCGGACACTTGAAAATTTGTTATCATGATAATGTTTATAATACTTAATCGATTCGAACCAAAGTTATACAGTGGACTTATCTTTCAAATATTTTAAATGATTTCAGCTGCAAGTTATTCCGCAAATTTGTTTCCAAGTTGAGCCATATAATGCAGCCACTTGATAACTTGTTATTACGATAATTTTTGAAATAAATATTTTATTCGGACCAAACTTGGACAGTGGGCTTATTTTATAAATATCTTGGATTAAATGACTGAACAATTTGCTCCGCCAATTTGTTTCCAACTGACAGCTCACTTAATTTTTCATTCTGATAGTATTTCACATACTGATATAATTCGAACTAAATTTGATGAGTAGATTTAGCTCAGAAACGCATTTGATATGTTTCATTGCCAACTTGATTCGCCATTTTATTTCTAAGTGCCGGTCATTTGAAAATTTCAAATTCACATAAAAAAGGTATTTATGATTATACTATTTTCATAAAACTACATATGTACATACCCACATCAATTTTTCCACCAAGTCAATTAATAAATTATAGCCGCCCATTTGTTTCAAAATGGCGTCTACTTGATAACAAAAAACAAATCAACCTAACCTTTGGAATGAGCCGGAAGGACTTGCTTTTATTGTTATTACCATGAATTAAATTGTCAACATGAAATACCTGCGCATATAAATGTTAATGACCAGTAAAATTTTAAGGCCTTTTTAAAAAGCATTCGATTAAAATTTTCTTAACTGCATGCATCTTGTTGGTGCTTATATCAAGATAATGCACGATCTCCCGTTTGGAACATTGGAGCATATTAATAATCAATTAATATTAAATTAATATTAATATTAAATTCACTGAAATAGCATAAAACGATACATTTACATAGCTTTTTGATTACCTATATATATATATATATTACATTAAAAAAAAAAAAGATTAAGCAATTTGCAATTGAACTTAACTCGTTTACACGTGTTTATTTTTGCATTATCATATGAACAATTATGTTTATGTTTAGTAGCATAATTAAAAATACCAGAAATTCATTATCTGCAAAATGTCGACAGTATTTTTCTAAAAATAAATTCATATCAGTTTTCAGTACCACTAAATTAGCATATATATATTTTTTGAAATGAAATAAAATCATTTCAAGTATTACTATATTATTTTTCAAGAACTGTTGCTCTGGTTTTATCTTACGAATATACTATACACACACACACATTATATATATATATATATATATATATATATATATATATATATACGCATACACTCATGTTTGGGGAAATTGCAGCACCAAGAAAGAATGCGAATATAAGAACGACATTTATTGGGCACATACATTATAGTAGGAAAAACAATTGATTAAATTTTCAGGAAGTTTTGAGTAATACATCCTGAGAAAACCGTACATAAATCAGCGACCTCTAGGAGCAATAACTGCAGTTATCTGCCGAGGCATTGAATCGAACACCAATTGGATGGCATATTCGGGTACAGTACATCATAAAGCTTCAACAGAATGCCACATTTCATAGACCTTAGTTGCTGGCGAGTGGTGGCGGGCCACTCGCTTTTAAACGATTAAACATTCGTTTTCATTGGTGCGAGATCAGTAGAACACGCTGGCTGGAGCAACGGTTGAACTCATTTTGTATCCAGGAAGGACCATACAATACAGAGAACTTGCGGTCGTGCATTATTCTGCTTAAATGTTGTGCTACTGACGCCGTGAATATAGAGCAGATGTGCGGGCTCACCAGAAATTTAATGGCCGCTATTCAGAGTGCTGGGAATGCGAACAAGAAGTAATCGAGACGTGTATCCAGTGGGACCTCATACCATCACTGCAGGTGATGGACAGTGTGACGATGTTGAATCCCAACTGACAATTTATTCACAATGCCGTTAAATATGGATAAGGCAATTCTGATGCTGTAAATAGGATTGCGATTTGTCTGAAAGGTGAATTTACGCCATTCATGCGTCTAGGTTTGTCTTTTATCACACATTAAAAGGGCCTATATCAGTGACGCCGTTTTGAGGATAATCAAAATTTCAGTAGTCGCATACTGGGTCACAACCTGGAGTCATGGCAAGCGATACCATTAGATATACGTCTCGACCACCTCTTGTTTTCATTCCCACCACTCTGAATAACAGCCATTACATTTCTGACGAGTCAATACCCGTTTCTCTGCCCTACAGTCAAGGCCCCCAAAGCGCAATACATAAGCAGGACAATGCACTACCGCCTGGTGACCGTATTGTTCAAACCTTTCTTGATGCAGAATGTGTTCGACTTCTGCTCCGGCCAGCGCGTTCTCCCGATATCACATCAATGAAAATGACTATTCAATCGTTAAAAAGCAACTGGTCCCTCACCACTTACTTTTGACTACGATCGATGAATTGTTGCATCGTGTTGAAACTTCATGAAGTACTTTACCCGTACATGTCATCCAATCGCTGTTTAATTCAATACCTACGCAGATAAGTGCTGTCATTGCTCACATTGGTCGTTGCTTTATGTACTATTTTCTCAGTATATATTATTCGAAATTTCCTGCAATTTTAATCAATTGTTCTTCCTACTATAATATATTTGCACAATAAATGGCATTCTGATATTCCCAATCCTTCTTGGTGTTGCGATTTTCACACACACACACACACACACACACACACATATATGTGTGTGTGTGCGTAATAAACAAACTGATAAGAAAGGTAAAGTAATCCAAAAACACATGGAAGCCTTCTTCAGGGGAGCCACCCATACACTCATTTCGCAATGTTTAGCTAAAAATAATCCTCATTGTTAACATTTATATGAAATTTTGCCCTATGGTACCTTATTAAGAATTTTTAAAGGTATGACAACGCCACGTGTTGAGTGATACGCACTCAAAGCTAGAAATTAAGACAATATCCATCGAAATATAAATTTATTATGAACTCTATCTATTGATTCATTAGACACAGCGTCCACAAAATTTTAGATTCCTGCACACGGATAAACGCAGGAGCATACAGACATATGGACAGAGATTTTCGAAAAATGTAAAAATCGGTTTCAGGAAACCACAAAACAAGTAAAACTCTATCAAAAACCGGAATTTAAAAATTTTTACAAATCCAATAATTTCTTCTAATGTATATATATCTAAGAAAGTAATAAAATAATATTTGTAACTAAAGTCAGTATATTAATTCAATTACAATCCATATATTATCGAAGAGTAAAACAGTGCTTTATAGTTAGCACTACTTTATTAATTACATTTTTTTTCTAAACATTTCTATCTAAATAATAATAATAATAACATAATTTTATTTCAGTTTTGAATGATTTTTATTGGTAGCAAGAGTCCTTTATTTTAAAGATTTTTTTAAGTTCTAATAAAGGGAAAAATGAAGTAAATGTAATAACCTTTCTTCATACAATTGAATAAAATAGACAATGATCAAGAATAATTAATTTTGAAGCAAATACCATTCATAAACACACTTTACAAGCACTGAAAAACAACTTACAAAGTTTCTATTCCTCTTTTTTCTACATTAGCATATTAGTTCAGTTTTAAACGGCGACTAAAGAAAAGTTGAGCACAAAACAATTTGCTTTCTTAAAGATTTTAATATTGAACATGTAAAATAATTAAAAAGATGTAACATGAGCGAGTTCAATTTCAACATTACAGTTTATTTTCTAAAAATAATAAATATTAAAGTAATTCTCAGAAGAAATAATCCTGGAATAACTAAATGTTAAAAAATTTAATTAAACTTGTAACAAATTAAGAGCGTCATTTAGAAGTTCTTGCAAGGTATTTAAATTGTATCTTTGAAGCACTCTTAACGTTAATTTTTGCTCAACATTTTGCAGAATGAAGCAGTTTTGTTTTAATTATCTTCATAAAGCCTCACTAAAACCCAAATTTTGCTTTTTACGATGATGCTATTCCCTACTTTAAAGTTTATATTGCTTTTACAGAATGTGTAAATTCAAATTATGTTTCAGTAAATAAATTTGAAAAAAAAAAAAATAAATAAATAAAAACAGTTAATTTTACGGATGGAATATGTTTTTACTTATTTTATTTTATTTAGTATTTATTAAACTATGAAATTACACATTAAACATTATACTTACATTTGTTCTTTGTTAAAACGTCTTTCTACAACTAATGATTATAAAATTTATTCTTATTATTAGATTAATTTGCTAATTTTTTTCTTAACTTTTTGATAAAGAATAAGTTTACTCAAAGACTTAGTTTTGTAAAACAATAAGTGTTATTGCATTTTTTATTTATGTATGTATTTATTATTATTATTCAAATCTATTTCTTATAATATATATAGTGCCATTTACTTATTTTTTAATTCAAACTACCTCTTAATTAAACATTTAAAACTGATTTTAATTTTCCATTTTACAATTTAATTTTCTAGTTCTCATTTAAATTATGATTTAAATGCATAGTTTCACATGGTTTTAATTTATTTATTTATTAATAGTGACTTCAGTCTTACATAAAGGTAATGAAAAGAAAATTGTAATTTTTTATTAGGCAATTTATTTTTGCATTTTACCTTGTTAAAAAGCCACTTTAAAATTAGAAACAACTGAAATAATAAATTTTTTTCTTTTAATAAATCATAAATAATTATTTATTTATTTATTTTTATAAAAAGTAAGTTTAAATAATGCAACTGATTGAATATAAAAGCATATGTAGTAGCATACATTTTCTGATTTACCTTTTTCTAATTTTATTTTTTAATTCTTCATTAAGTCATAACTTGAATAAGTAATATTATACGATTGCAATTTATTAAATTATGAATATAGTTTTGTCTTAGATAAAAGTAAAATTAGAACAGTGCAATTTATAATAGGGCCAATTACACTTTTTTTTTTTTTTTTTTAATGCCTTGTTAATAATCGACTTTAGAATTAGAAACAACGCACGGTGATAATTCTTGTTTATTCTTATTAGTTATTATTCTCTCTTTTTCTTTCTAAAATTTTGACTTAAAAGTGTAATTTTTCTCGCTTTTAATTTTTGTACTTATGAACATTAGTGTCTGCATGTAAAATTTTCAATTTATTAGAAAATATAAGCCTTTGTTGCAGTTAATCAATTAAAAAAAAATATGATTATGTCTAAACACTTGATTAAGCAAATTTACTTTTGTATTAACATAAAATAAATATTTTTATGTTAATAATAAATGTTCTGGTTCTTTAAAAAGTATTGCAGTGTAGGATTTTCAAATTGTAATGTAATATAAAAAATTCTTTTTCAGATTTTAAATTTTATGTGTAAGTGTAAATGCTAAGAAAGATAACGACATATTATATACACGCACAAACACACACACACACACACATTATAACTGGAATAATTCTAAAACATATTTTTTCCTACTTACTTTTATAAAATGCTGTTGGCAACTCGTACTGCGTTACTATGGAGTTAGCAAAACATGTATAGATGAAAAATTAATCTTTTCTTTCTCGGTAAATTATGGTTTGTTGAAATTATTTCCTTATTTCCTTTAAACGTTGAGCATTGATGTAAGACAGGGACATACACTGTATTATTTGGCTTAATAAAGCCATACAGTTTCTAGCACTCGGCGATATTTCTGCTCTTACGGAAATAATGAAGAATATGATGTTGTGTTATCTCCAACAGTAGCAACACTCGAGAATTATTTATAATTTACATTTTAATAGAACAACAAATTAATCGGAGGCCGGTAAAATCTTAGTTACTTAATTTGTTTTGACGTAGTTTTCTACAAAGTTGTTTTGAAAAAACTTTAAATTGTATAAACAGTTGCTGAAAAAATTCTAAAACTGAACAATAGTACTTTAAACTTTATTCACTTGACTGGAAGTAGCATGGTTGGTACCTGTGCTTTAAAACAAATTTTCACAACTTTGTCGCAGATAATCTTTATCTTTCGCATTAATCCAATGTTTATGTGTCCTACAAAATAAATTTTAAGGTTTTAAATATATATATATATATATAAATAATTTTTGGCCAAATATAGAAAGTTTATTTATCCCTATAAATGACCAATGTAAGAATATATATATTGCAACATTAATAAATAGAAGCAATTAAAAGATCCTTGTGCCTCTTCAAAAAAAAAAAAAAAAAAAAAAAAAAAAAAAAAAAAAAAAACCTAACCTAATATATATAAAATTAAGAAATGTTATCTAAAATGTTTTGTTTTAATAGGAACTTCAAACAAATGCTAACACTAAAGTCTAGCCGAAGAAGCTTTTCACGATTTCAAACGCATTTCCCCAATATACTTCCACTATTTCAAACAAATTTAAAGTTTTTAAATTGTTTTTATCATTTCACTATATTATTTTGACTTCATTATTCCAATAGATTGTTAACAAGCTTGAATCAGTTAAATGTTTATGAAAAAATCTTTCATTAAACTCTAAGGCATGCAAATTATTTTCCACGTTCTTGTTGTGAATGATACGTTACAATGATGTTGATTGTATTTTACGTTATTGTCAAGTTGCCCCAAAGTAATAAAATTCAGCTAAATGTTTTTTGCTTCTAAAGACTGTAAATATAAGGAAAATTCTGTCAAACATATTAGCAAGTGAGTGTAAACCACCGCAATTTAAAAAAGTTCAAATTTAACTCATTGAAGGAAATTTAATAAACTTTGTCTCTGCGCTACATGGGCAATAATTTGGATAATTTAGAGAAATCTGAGAGCATTTTCATTAAAGTCTAGATATTTTTTAATGAAAACAAGAAAATCAAATCCTTTTCATGTTTTTAAAATGGCAAAATGTTAAACTTGTTTCTCCAAATGAATGTTTCAAAAAAAAAAATAATAATAATAATATCACACTACTGAAAGCTCTGATGCTGTAACTGGTGACAAAACAAGATTCCACATGTTCTCGCAATCACTGCTAATGCTTTAAATATTTTTTTCTAAAATTTATCTGTATACTGTTAATTAATTCTTATAAACATGACTAGGACACTTTCGTCATGTCCCAGAAAATCGCTTGAAAATCGTTTGAAAATCGTTTATCAAATTTTTATCGAATAACAATTTATATTAACAAAATAAAAAGAAATCTCATGTAGACTTTTCTATTTTTTTGAGCATGCAGTGTACTAACATATAAAGAAACGTTTGTATAGTACATAAGTACGTACTGTCCTTGTTTATTTTAGATAATCATCCTCAAATAATTTCTTTTAATTGAAATATTTAGTTCTACACACATTAAAGTTAGAACTCGTAAGATATTTCATAATAACAAAAGCAAAATATACCTCTACCTTTTTAAGTATTTTAAGTATTAACAAATCAACTATGTGAGCGCTCATAGGCCTATTTTGCAGAAGTATCAAATGTTGTAAATGTTTGCAATTATGTTACTTAATTCGGATGGTTCAGTTGATTGAGTAAAGAATTAGCTGGAATTCGATAAAATTGCGATGCTATTTTTACTATGGGAGTTATGAAGTTTAACTTTTTGTGAAGTTTTATTTTATGAATGAATCAGAAGGTATTTTAAGAAAATTTGTTATAGCAGATATTTGAAGTAACACTCCAAAAATGACTTACATTTAATTAACGGTACTTTTAAGATAAGGGAGTGCTGTCTCATCATGTTCAGTGGAGTTTTGTTTAAAAAAATGTTTTCCAGAGGATTTAACTCCACATTGTCTGTGGAGAGCTTTCTTATAGAGGATGATACTATCACCATAATTATATGATAATCGCTTTTCTACAAACAGAGGTAATTCTAAAAGAAAGGAAGTATTGTACAATGAAATATCACTTGTCCTTTACTACTGCAGTGCGCATACAGGCTTCATACATCTCTTCGTGATATGAAGTATCACACAACGGTTAGTATCTTGAATTAGTAATCTCCCTCCCCCCGCCTTTATTGAAGTTTAGAATAAACTTTCATGAATTTTATATTCCCCATTATTTCTTGAACACAACATGCATATTTTTGTTATTAGTATTTTAAATCAAGAGGTACAAGCTAAGTAAACCTCATAATTTTTCGCTTATATATTGTCAGATGAAAAACATTATCTTTCTTTACACTCAATAAAAAATGAACGGTGATATATTTTACTCATTACATTCGAAATTTATTCAAACTCGTTTTGCATTTTTTACATAATTTAAAACACCTAATATAGATATAGGCTAGTTTTAATGACAAATTAGTGAAGCCATAATAAACTAAATGAAAACACAAAATCGGAAGTTCTCATTTTACATTCAGAAATGTATAATACATATGTATATATGTATAATCTTTCTAAAGTTGTAGAAATTTTAACAGTTAAAAAAAAAAAAAAAAAAAAAAAAAAAAAAACTACGTAAACAACCCATATAAAATATGATTTTCATTAAATTATTTTAAAAAGTAAATAAGTAATAGTGGGTTTGTATAATGCCTAAATCTTTCAACACAGTATTCTGATAATTATTTCAACAGCAGATATGATATAACTTAATTTTCTTCCTCTTTAATATAATACATGTACTCTCAGAAGAAGTATTTCATCTAAAGTGTCACGGCACTTTAATAGATATATTACGTTGATTTCTTTTAATTTTAATTTTTTTACAATCATTTATGAGAATAAATAGTTTTTTCATCATTGCAAATTATTTTGATTTTAAAAAGCGAGCGATTTGACACCCTGCCCACTACTATATATATGTCTATGTGTGTGTGTCCATATGCCCAGAGGACAATCCTGCGGTCTTTTTGTTTATTTTCCTGCTTAGAGAAACAAATATCAAGCACAGTTATTTGAACCTTCATTGGAAATAACTGAAATGAAATTCTAAAATTAATAATATGAGCC
The DNA here is from genome assembly GCA_963930645.1 of Salticus scenicus. Taxonomy (NCBI): domain Eukaryota; kingdom Metazoa; phylum Arthropoda; class Arachnida; order Araneae; family Salticidae; genus Salticus; species Salticus scenicus. The sequence continues at coordinate 265,500 of CAWVNO010002910.1, read as the reverse complement.
GATTATGGTTTTATTTACTTAAACCCAACATTTTGAAAAAACAAAAATCAAGTTAAATAAAGCACTAAAATATTTTTAAATATTCATAAAATATCCCAGAAATATACTAAAACTTAATGAATTTAAATAAGTATTTTGGGATCAGGATTTCATATCCTAATCAATAAACATTAAAAAAAAATTTATTGATAATGGTAATTTATGCCTCGTATTACTTCTTTGTTACACCCGAGAGTAAACACCATAACTAGCTATCAAGTTATCTCAAATTATTGATGTTTAAATTAAGCTTGAATTTACATCCGGTCGGTCAAAGTTCCTTGTTAATAACATTCTTTCAGTTTAGGTAATTTTCGGTCGTAATTGGATAGAAGATTGATTGCGACAGGCAGGATATCTTTATCAGTTTTCAAATTTTACACTTCCTTTGATCGCATCCATAATCTAATCTCTTGTTCGACGAACATCATTGATTTAGTTTAGCTAAAATATAGCTTTTATAAGAGAAGATGTCTGAAAACATTGTAGTAGTTAATAAAAGCGTAATTTATTTAAGCTTTATTTACGTAATATAAGGGAAGTGAAACGAAAAATATCATCTTAAGTTTTAGAGAAAATTTATTTTCCTTTCTTATCGATACTTTAGCTTTAGATAAAATATTCACTAATTCATTCAAGTGTGTAACATAAATCACTATCGATTTAATTAAATATTATTGACTGAAATAACATGTATACATCACCTGAATAAAGCATGTAAAAGTAAGTGAGCTAATCCTAAAAATATATAAGTACAAACTGATTTCCAATGTTAAATATAAGGTAAAATAACTTATATTACAAAGAATTAATATTTTCTACGAGACATAAATGGAAATTCTCACTGTATGAGAAACTTATATCTTTCTTCTTATTAAACGAGTTAATAAGGCGACTTGTTATATATATTTATGTCTTCTCAGAAGCCTAGTATTCCGAGAGTTATTTGGATATTCCTAGTATTTGGATATATAGGCTTTTCGAAAACGGTTCTAGCAATTTGTTTAAAAAGAAAACGAGTTTAAATACTTTTCCAGGCTTAAAACTAATCTGAGTTATCTTAAACTTCAGAAAAAGTCGCGAAAAAAAAGTAAGTGCTACGGTTTATATATAGAGAGAGATAGATAGATAGAGAGAGATAGAGATGGTAAACTTATTAGACTTACCTTCATCCTCAGGAAATATAGCTTTTGCTATTAACTTTTACTTTGCCCGTTGCAAAACACGGCAGAAACTTCACTTTCTCGGAAATGGATCTAACGATTTTAATAAAAATTTGTAATTATCAGTTTCTTGAGAGAGGAAATTCGTCGGACTTAACATCATCTTCAGGAAAATTACTTTTCCCTTTGAACCCCAGCATAGAGCATTGCAAACTACGGCAGAAACTTGGCTTACTCAAACATTTATCTAACGACTTTTGTAAAAGTATAAGGTTATATATATATATATATATATGTGTGTGTGTGTGTGTGTGTGTGTGTGTGTGTGTGTGTGTGTGTGTGTATGTATGTATGTATTTAATGACAAACTATTTGACTTATCCTCATCTTCATTAAATCACTGTCAACAATTACTCCGTTTGTGGCAAAATATAGCACAGACTATGTGTAAATGAAAACTGCTTATAAACAATTTTGATAAAATATTAAAGCCCTTTCAAGTTTACGTTTCAATCTGAAATATCTCATCTTTATAGACATAAACAGTTACTGGTAACCAGAAAAAAAACTGCTTTAACGATTTTAATAAAAATTTAGAGATAAGGGTTTTTCATGTTCACATTTCAATTCGAATTGCCCTCATCACAATAAACGCATGCGATTTGTTCTGGAAAGTATGGCAAAAACTTTTTTTTCTTTGAAAGTATTTGGATGATTTTGATAAAAGATTATAGATCATGTGCTTTTATGTGACAATTCTCTCTGTATTACCCTTAATTTCAGGATAATTAGCGTTCACTAGTACCCACACTGAAAAATACCACAGAAACATGTTTATTTGAAAACTGCTAAAATGATTTAAGAAATATAAATTAAAAAAAAAAAAGTGTATATTTCCTTTTTAAATTACTCACCCATTTGACTTTCTTCATGAAATATATATATTACTTTCATTCTTCATGAAAGTTTGCAATCGTTCGTAATCCGTTCTCCGCCTCGAGAAATAAATACCATAAACCTGGTTTTATAGGAACTGATCGAGCGATTTTGATAAAAATTTAGAGTTATAAGTTTTTATAGATGACAATTCGATTTTAATTTTTCTTGTCTCCAGCAAAATTAGCTCTCTATGATTTGTAACTAACGCTCCTCTCCGAGGCAAACAAATCCGCAATATATCTCCGAAAACAAATCACGGTATTTACTCAACGAATGTTTTTAACAATGCATCTGAGTGAAGCCCAGTTAACCAGATCCTGCATAAGAAGTGTAAAACCATTCATTGCCGATTTTAAGAGGTCAAAGTGTCCTATTCTTTTTTTAATATCAATTTATAATTTTTTTTTTTCATTTTTTACCGATTCTTGCTATTAAATAAATAAAATGTTATAAAAAACAAGCATTAAAATACAAGGCGGTATGACATCTATATTAACTTCTACAAAATTAAAGAATTATAAAAGATTGATTTATAATGATATTGTATCTGGTGGTGGATTTACTCTGAGATGTACCCATGTGTTTCACGACGAGTGTCTAATAAAGATTTTGGAGAAAAATGATCCAATGTGTCCTACATGTTCGCTAACTATTACATTTGATTTTTTAAATTTGATTATGAATTCTGTCGAGGAAACAAATGATTCATCGAAAACTCCTCCACGTGTTTTCTCACGTTTCTTTCGAAAAAGTGTTCAAGAAGGAATAGAAAAACCTACTTTTTTCTGGAGAATATAAAGAAAAGCTATTAGAAATCATCGTGGAAGAAGAATTACACCCACTATATATACAGTTAAACGCTGACTATTTACTTCCCTGTTTGTGTACCTGATATTGTTGAGAATAATTCTTCTGAAAGAATTATTGTAAAAGAATAAAGAATATTGACTCAACAATTTGAAAATTGTAAAATAATCTTGAAAAGTGATATTAAAAAAAAAAAAAAACATAAAATAATTTCACAAAGTTTATCTTTTGTGAAATTAATACAAAATATTTCATATTGAAATAATTTGTTTATAAGCCATATCAAGGCAATTATTTGGACACACATTACTGTTGATGTCGTGAACGGCAAAATTTCTGATCCTTTGTTTTCAAAATCATTAAATTTAGAAAATAAATATCTATAATTTCAAAACCCAAGAGGAATTCTAACCATATATTTTTTCAGATTTCCTAAATAGAATCGAATTTAATTAAATATATATGTATTGAAATATTTGAAACAAAAATCAGTAGTCATAATTTTTGAATGTTTCAAGTCTTCTCTTGGAAGAAGAAAACAGCTCTAAAAGACAAAGGGAATGGGAAACAGGCTTATTTCATTTCAAAGTAAAACTACTTCATTATTCTATTTCTTATTAAGATTATTTCTCTTGAATAATTTTCTGATTTAAAAATGAAAGAATGCATAAGCTAAATTGCCATTTATATATTTTTTATTTAAAAGGTGAAAAAACAATATATTTTACTAAAAATTAAAACCTTATCCAAATATTATTAATAGATTCTGGCATGCGGATTAAAACAGGGTACAAGTCCCTCAATTATTTGCTTTGAAAGAAATTAATATAATTAAACTCTTAAAGTTACACGGTATTAAAATCAGTAATTTTTCTGAATCGCAACTCCGTCGTATATAGATTTAATATTTTTTTGCCCGAAAGTATAAATTCAAGTTATAGTTTGTGGCAAATCCTATTCATAGATTGATATATTCTTCTGTATAATTGCAGTGTTTTTATCGCATATAAATTAAATTATCCTTACAAAAAAATAAGAGACATATGCACCGGTATTCTAAAGAAATAATTCAGATTATACCACTTTTTTTTTTTTTTTTTGAAAATTTACGAAACTTGAATAAGTCCTTTCGAATTGGCTCAGGTTAATTTGACCCTTTGGATGACTAAAGAATCATTAACCACCAGTTACTGTGGATTTATATACTATAATGGACAACATTTCTTTAAAGAATTAAAATGTCCTGTCAAATTGAACTTTTACGTTTAATAACAGCCATCAGGTGCGGATGTAATTTCTAAATAGTAAAGAAAATGCTTTTTTGCAATTTTTTCTTTTTTTAACCCTTTGCCGTCTCTAATGCTCTAAAGCGTACTGAATAGTGTAGTTAAATTTAGGATTTCTTTTATTCAACTATTACAGATAAGTTTGTGGAGTGATATTTGTTATACATAATGGACGAATGACCTTCGATGTAATTAAACAAACATTACAGTTAAAATTTAGTTGTGGATATTGAATAAAATACCCCTATAACGCGCTAGGTTCAAGCACGTACGAATATGTTAAATAGCGTAATTACTATTGAGCCATCTTACCTACTTTAAATAGAGGGCGTTTTCGCCATTCTTGGCAAAATATCTAATGATATTTAACTGAACTGAAGTGATTTTTTTTTTAAACGTTGTAATATGTATCTGCGGCCTGAATGATGTATCTTAAATTTAAACTCTGTTCGTTTACAGCGCAAAATGTAAATACGTAAATATGGCTTTATATATCTATTGTAATTGTTCTTTGTTTTAATTAAAATATTCTATTGTGGAATTCTATTATAAATAGCACCCACCGTGGAAATTAAAAATATTCGTTCAATGTCTAAAATGAAAAATATTCATGAAATATATATCAATATCTTCGTGGAATGTTTCTGATGGCGCCCTTCGGACATTTACGTGAACTTGTGTCATCGTTTCTGGAAGACATTTGTTTGGATGCATATTTTTTCGTGGAGAATGCCATGTTCCGTTCTGAAAGAATCCTCGCGGCTATCTTAAAATTGCAGTTGAAAAGGCCGCGAATCTAGGCCTCGTTTCGTGTCTTCCGGAGAAATGCGTAATTTTCTCTTTACGGTTCAAGTTGTAGTATTCGAGTCATTCAACGAATCTTCTACAACGGTTTTGGTTCTCTACAGTGGCTCGTAGCTCTACTGTCTTCCATTTCCTGTAAAGCTTATGGGAAAACGTCCCGCAATTCTATTATACCCATAATTTTGGCAACACTGACCAGAGGAGTAAAATTAAAAAGGATCGACAAAGGGTTAATCTTACTTTTCTGGCAGTGACATTCCCGAAGCATGTGTAATGCAAACTATTAGAACGGGTGTCGCATAAGTCTGTAAAAATTTTAAAAACTCCTAAAAATTGAAGGAATTGGTAGAATTGAACACGGTTTGCGAGAAACTTATTTTCGCGAAGAGAGATTTTTTTAGTAAAGAAAAAAAATAATAGGGAAATTTTGTCGCCAGAGTGTTTTGTACGTGAGCAAATCAATAAATCCTGGGAAAAACTATATTTATTTGCAAGTAAATATTTACAAGCATATAGGTCGTATTCTATGGATATGCAATTACCACAAATTACAGTTTGATAACGAGTTACAACACCGATAACTGCAGCTTCAGTCATTGGTTCATAGCTGACAGAAAACACCTTCACCAATAACGTTTTATCCACCAAGTCAGCATCGTAATTAAAACTTCATGTATGCGTAAGTAGGAGGAAAAATAAGAAATAAGCTGTGTTGATCGTACAACCATGCAATTTATAGTACTCTGATTTGTATATTTCTTGTTACGCATCCATCCAGCGCACTCCATTGACGGAAAATTATTTTTTTTTTTTTTTTTTTTTTTTTTTTTTTTTACTAAAAAGAAAATACCCCTTCACAAGAATAACTTTTTCGCAACCAAACTGCGATTAATTATACCAATTCTTTCAAATTTTATGAATTTTTAAAATGTTTACAGACTTATGGGACACCCGGTATATATTTTATCAGTACATGCCACTCATATCCAGAAAGTTCTTAATTTTAGATTATTGCTTAAATTTCTTACGATCCCGCAAAATTTATCTTGGGTTTTGTTACTTCTGCAGATTTCATCTCTCATAATATGCATAGCTTAGAAATTGGATGACATAAATTATTTTTTTATTAATTTTAAATATCAATTTTTCAATATAATTATCCTAGACATAAAAAAAAAAAAACAATTCTCAAATTCGTATAACAAACTCTTTTATATTAGTATCCTTCATTATTTAGTCCGTCAATTCAACAATTAACATATGTAACAAACGGAGATCATTTAGAAAATATTTTACACTTTCTATGTCTCCAGCCGAATTTTTAAGATAATTCATATTTTCACGGTAAAAATTCTACAAAGAAAATTTAGTCGAACATTTATATATAAAAAAAACGCATACATATACATATACATATACATATATATATGTATATATATTTAAAAAACATAAACTAATTTCTTTTAAAATACAATAATGGCTGTCATGATTTTAAATATTAACATTTAACGCCATTTTAAATGCATAAATTTCATAATTTATTCTAAAGATTTATTTACATCCTGCCATTGTACACTATACATCCTGTAAGTATACACTATATGATTGCATCCAAAATTTCATTACATTTAGGAACGACTTACAGACATCATTCATTTTTTATCACTTTACCAAAAACTGGCATACATACAAAAATAGCACAAGTAATAGCAGAAGTAAAATATCGTTAAAATTGTGTTATCGTCCATTGTTAAATATAAGGATTGTATTTAAGGATTTATTAGATTTCCAATAAGTCATTTGAGACACTAGATTTCAAATTATTTTGTATTTGTCTGTCCCGTTTCTCTACTTTTTTCAAAACATACAGAATTAAACAATAAATTTGGAATATTTCCAACTTGTGTCAGTTTTATACGGTACAAGAAACAATTATTAGATTATTTATCAATAGTGATATTTTTTCTTCTTATTTATATTATTATTTTACATATGTTTATTATCATTGAACATACAAATACTAAATTATCAGTATTGCAACACTCGAATTTTTAAATAATTTCATGACTGAATTTCACCATTTTCAAATTTGTGTCAGTACTAGTTGGTAGAGAAAAAAATTTCAAAATTTGCTTACTAGTAGCTCTAGAATTAATGCTTAATGATAAATATATAATTATCATATTTTGAAAATTTAAATAATTTATTTTCATTGCGAGATTTTTATTTCTTTTTGAGATCGAGAACACAAAGACAAACTCAAAGAGAAATATAGGATGTTAAAATTTTGCTTTAAATTACATTAAATAAAAGCTGTTTTCACAAATTTTCACAGTAAAGGGGGTCTCTTTTTTGTGTTAATGCATTTTTATTTTCAGTATCAAAATATGAAATAGAATTTATGTGACCATTATGGTTAATACTTAAGTTATTGCTAAGAAAACTGGAAGATACTGAAAATTGCCCGGTATCATCTCAATAACGAGAGAGCTTTGGTGTTAGTCTAAATAAAAAATAAAATAATAATAATAACAATAGGCTTATATTTTGCGTAACCTTAAATAATTATTGCCATGTGATCGTAAAAGGAAAATGGATTTTTTTATCCAGTAAGTTTATGTAATAGAAAAATAGTCTTCACCAGGTTTTGCCAAAAGAAATGTAAAAAAATAAAATAAAATAAAACTATTTTTACACTGGGAACAGTCAGCTAAAATGAGTGCGGTTTGGAGAAAAACAGATTCAACATATTTAATAATAAATAATTTTCAGAATGATATATGAACGTTACGAAATACTGGTTGTACTGAACTTTATTCATAAACTATAAACGAAAAAAAAAAAAAAAAAATCAGATATTCTACTTTAGTAACGTGGAATCTGTAACGGACATTTAAAGATGTGGGGAAAATATTTCACTTCAAAAAATAATGTCTTGGTTTTAAACTTTGATTTTTATAATTAGATAGTGTGCATAAGTTATAAATGTTTATCTGTAATTTAATGATAACCAAAACTTTATGATAGAAAAATATCTTATCTTTTTTAAACGAAATAATGTTAATTTCAATATTTAATAATTTTTACTTTTATAGTTACAGAATATTACATCTCGTTTATATAATTAAAAATGTTTTAAAACAGTTGGATAAGAGGCTTTCATTCAAAAAGACAGTGTAAAATACAAGAATTTTTTTTTTTCAAAACACATAAAACATTTAAAAGTTTCGTGCTATTTTCTTAGCAACTATTAGTAACATCTACAAAGTAAAATCTTACAACTGCATAAACAAGGCGTTCAAAATAGGAATGTATATTAGGACCATAAAACGTATGCATCATTTATTGCAGCGTTCCTTACAAGGAAACATTGAAATATGTGAGAACAAGTTCACACATATGTTCTTTTAAATATTTAATTTCTTTCTAAATAATTCAATTTATAATTTTAAATAAAAAAGTCAATTTATTAAGAATAGTTATAAAATTAATTCATTCATTTAACATATTAAATCTAATTTAATTTATTCCAATAAAAAGAACATTTTATTCTGTAATATCCTCTGAATTCAATTCATTCTATTATAAAAGGCAATCTCTATTTAATTTAATTTGTATTTTTACTAGGGGACTTATTCGTTTGTAGATAGATACATTTCCCCCTTTTCATCAACGGTATGTTCAATATCTCATTTAATTATAGATAGAAAATAATTTATTTGTCTAAATTACTTTATAATATAAACAGAAGTTGCAAAATTTATTTCATTTCCGGTGATTTGTGCTTCCATAATAGCTTAGTTCAGTCTTATTGGCGTCAACAGATGTGGATTCGTTTCTTTTAATAATAATAATAAAAAAATAAAAAATAAAAAGAACAAATAAATTCTTAATGATATATTGGTGGCGCCGATAAAAAATAATTACTTTGGCATAATTTATGTTGCCAAGCTTGGCTTTGTCTTTTGAATAACGGATGAAATTTTTAAATTAACCAATTAGAACATTCTTCTGGCGCTTTATTTGGCACTGGTTTATTAATTTCGGGTTTGAATTGGCGAATGCAATTGAGTACACCTTTTGCTTTCAAACAGTCAATATCTCTTGTTTACTGATTTAGAAAACAACTGCCCTCGTTTGTTCTCCCTCTCTCTCTAGCCTATAGAATTCTACGAGAACCGTGCAAGTGCTTACTTGATTGTTCATCTTTTTAGTATAAAAATTAAAAACTATTTTATTTGAAATGACTGATGTTATTTTTGTCAAGTGGCACTCTCTTTTAAAAGGATCTATGGACTTCCAGCCTGGGTATTTTGGTAAGCAATGTACTTTATATTGGTTCCACTAATTTCACGGACAATGAAACTTCTTCACAGGTATCGTCTTCAAAAAATATTGAAAAAATTATATGTGATTCTACTCTTCATAAAACACCAGAAAGTGAAAAAATTATCGGTTGAAATGAATTACAAAAAATTATTAAAATTATGTATTTTTGGCTATTTAGCGCTGTTAGGCGATAAGTTCGCTAGCACAGAGGTTGCCGTGTACGAAAAGAACCGTTCTTTACTTCTCCACCAAGTTCTTAAAATCAATCGTCTAACAGTGTGAAATCGCCAAATATGCTTAATTTTAATAATTTTTTGTGGTCGCTGTAATTCATTTCAGCCGATAATTTCGTTACTATCTGGTGTTTTATGAAGAGTAGAATCTCATATATATATTTTTTTCAATATTTTTTGAAGACGGCACCTTTTGAATGTTTCCTTGTTAGCCATCCTTCCAGGATATTACGAGAATTATAGTTACTACGGCCTCAGATAAGGATTCTAATAATTTCAAAGTCAGCATTATAATCTCTTTCCGATACATGAAATTGTTTTGGGCGGAAATAACTATATCCATAAGCACGTTTGTATTCCTTGATGTGGGTATTCTGTCTCTCTAACATCGGTAGTTCCCAATTTGTTCCCCATCATACTATAGGTATGGGGAACTTAGGTAATCGTGAAAATTTTCGACCTCGGGTTTTTTACTTTTCTACACGTTTTCAGGTGTGAGGAATCCGAAAATGACAAAATTTCTATGGTGTCTGTCTGTAGGGTGTCTGTTAGTCTGTTAGTGGGTTAGTGGGTTAGTGTGATAGTCCGTTAGTTTGTTAGTCTGTGTACACGATATCATAAGAATAAATTGTCGCAGAGAGGTCAGATCAGTTTTAAAATATTACTTTCGACACTGGCAAGAACCCTATTTATTTCCAACATTCGAATTTTAAAACTTCGTAAGTTATTAGAAATTTACGTTTTTCTTAACATGGGAGAATAGGACAAAAATTCACTTAAACGTGCATTAAATGGAAACATTTACTGTAAAAATGTCAGACCAGTTTTTTTAAAATATCGGTTTTGATGCCGGAATGAACATCAGTAACTATAAATATGCTACTCTGAAATTTTCACAAGTTATTGGAAATTTACGAATTTCTTAACATGGCGGTATAGGGAAAAATTTCACATAAACGTCAATTTTGAGAGATATTTTCATCCTAAAGATGTCAGACTACTTTTGAAATATTATTTAGGACACTGGCATGAATATTAATGACTATGAATTTTCCAATATAAAAATTTCGTAAGTTATTGGAAATTTACGAATTTCTTAACATGGCAGAATAGAGAAAATTTCACATAAACGTCAATATTCAGGGATATTTTCATCGTAAAGATGTCAAACCACTTTCGAAATATTATTTAGGATACTGGCATGAATATCATCGATTACGATTTTTCCAATTTAAAAAATTCGTAAGTTATTTGGAATTTACGATTTACTTAACATGTCAGAATAAGGCAAAATTGAGCATAAACTTCCATTTTGAGGATCATAAATACATTAGACAACTTCAAAATCACATTTATGATATTTGTTTGAACATGATTGAATACAAATATTCTAATAGGAAAATTTCGTAAATTATTCGTAATTTACGATTTTATCAACATAGCGAAATTGTAAATTTTTCATATAAATATGAATTTTGAGGATTATTGCATTGGAAATAGTAGCATGAAAACTAAACAACGGAATTGACCCAGATAAAATAAATTAATAGATTAGAATAAGATAAATATATCGAAGTGAACGGTGGATAGCCTATTAGGCGGAGATTTCATTCTGTCACTGTATCAAGCTTTGGTCAAATTCATTTCTTTTAACATGATTATAATATGCCTCGCACTAGAAATTTCTGAGAACATGAATATGATGGGGAACTGAGCAGAGTCCACCTATGCCAACTAGTTTTTACAAGGAATGCAATATACAATACCACAACGAATAAGGTGGTCGATAATAAGTTTAAAATTAGAAACAAAGCTACTTATTTTATTTTGATGTTTGAATGGAGAAGAAATTTTAGAAGTTTTTAAGTATATTACCAATGCTTTCACCTTTATGAAAAAAAATATATAAACATCAGTTTTAGAATTAAAGACAAAACCTTCTGTCAGTACAAAATGTATCCTACCTTTTCCCTTCAGTACTTCTTATACTTTAATTCTTTAAATAAAACTATGTCTCAAAATTTATGTTCATCACGACCTAAATATTACTGTCTTTTATAAATTTAATTAAATATTTTTTTTCTAATGTTAAAATAAAATAGTACTCCCTCTATTGGTAAAAAATGTGAATCTCTGGTGACCTTTTCATACCCAAATATCCCATTTTCTCTCCTGTTGTTCTTAATCTAAAACATTTTGTGGATACCTTACTATAAAAATATTTCTCAAAATATTGCTAAAATATTAAAACTGCTATCATTCCTTCTGTATTTTAAACTTATATCAAATTTGTAGCTTTGTTTGTAATTTTAAAACACCTATTATCACTCCTCCAACTTAAACATACCGGTATTATTTATTGCATTCCCTGTAAAAATTCTGAAGTTTAATATGTTGGAGAAACAGGACGTCTGCTGACATAATCATTAAATAACACAAGCTGCTTATAATAACGTTGATTTTTCGTTCAAAATTTGTTAACTATGCAGCTGAAACAGATCATTTGAAAGTATTAGAATTCTTATTAAGCTGTACAAACTATCGTGTGCGTATTTTCAATAAGGGATGGCTAACAAAGGTAAAATTCGCTCATATTATTAATTACGCTTGTGTAGTACCATCCGAATACGCATTCCTAATTTATTTAATATCTTTGTTTATTCAGTTCTAAGTTGTTGCTTTGTAGGTGTCACTTTATGCATTTGATGAGGTGCTAAGGAATTAGTACTAAACTTTTATGTTTTGCGTGGTTTAGTATTTTTAACTTGTATTTTGCTATGTAAGTTTTAAAAAATTGTTTCTAACCGGATTTTTTTTGAATATGTTGTATTTTATTTATTTTAATATGGAATTTAAAAAAAAACATATATGATAACAATATAAAACAATACACTTTCATTTATGTGAATCATCACAAACTTTTTTTTTTTACCTTTTTAAATTATTATTATTATTATTATTTCATTTATAAAATAACATTTTGCAAGTGTCATGTCTATTAGATTACAATGTGACTAAGTAGTTGTTAAACAAATAATTTAGCTCTCATATGAAGTTGTCACAAAGATAATTTAATACTTGAAATGAAAGGCTTCTCCTTTTAATCCCTAATAAATTTTCAATCATTTGCATTCTGCAGATGCAATGCTACAGTTATAATCTTTAACTTATTAAACATTTATTGGCATTCAGTTTTATCTTTCGTCCATAATGATTTGACAGCAATGTGGATATTTCAAAATCTTAATTTATAACTGAAGCAGTGCAAAATATGTTTCAAGCATGGACAAGTATCTTGAATAATTTATTTGCCTAAGAGCTTTTATGACATATAGATTGATATATTTAAATGTATATGAATTACAACTTCCATACTTTTAAACTGATTTAATTACAAATAAATCTTCTTAGCTGTTTAGAGTATGTTGTCATCTTGTCGATGATATGACGCGTAAGTTAAAATATTAAATATTAGTTTATAAGATTTTTAAACTCCACGAAAGATAAATTACAAAAACATAAGTAATCGTAATCAACTTTATAAGTTTTAAAATAATTTAAAAAAGGATTTGATATATTTCAAAAATTTAACTTTTTTTTACAGAAGAAATGTCTTATATAGTATAAATATAGATTTTTTTTTTTTAATTAAAAACTGGATTACTAAGTTTATAAAATAAATAAATAAAGTACTCCCTAATAATATTTTTCATAAAAAGGTTATTTTTTAAATGTTGCAACATGCGTATTCGCAAATGCAATTAATTACTTAAAATTTTTTTCATGGTAGTAGATATCTGACATTCGTATCAAATCAAGCTCGCCATGGTAATAAATTAAAAAGAAAATGTTGAAGATTTTTTTTCTTTAATGAATTTGATGGGGAATAGAAAACAGATTAAATAATAAAATATATTTTTTAATTAAGCTTACTACATACATGCGGAACTAATGATGTGCCAAGTAAATTTTTTAAACATGATGATTAGAAAAACTATACGACAAGTACTCCCTAATAATATTTTTCATGAAAAGGTTATTTTTTAAATGTTGCAACATGTGTATTCGCAAATGCAATTAATTACTTAAAATTTTTTCATGGTAGTAGATATCTGACATTCGTATCAAATCAAGCTCGCCATGGTAATAAATTAAAAAGAAAATGTTGAAGATTTTTTTTTTCTTTAATGAATTTGATGGGGAATAGAAAACAGATTAAATAATAAAATATATTTTTTAACTAAGCTTACTACATACATGCGGAACTAATGATGTGCCAAGTAAATTTTTTAAACATGATGATTAGAAAAACTATACGACAAACGATTAATCATTATGTTTAAGTGATATGTTAAGCATAATGATGAAAATGTTGTACAAGTAATAAACAAATACATTTCAAATGAGTGTTTATACCTATTCAACTAAACTTCTAATATATTTCCCAGCTGTGCTATCTAATTCAGTTTTATGTAACATGCAATGATAATAATTGATTGCCTATGTGACATTTTATGCGTAGTGACGCATTGTGTTAGCAATAAATGTTAACTTCAATTAATAAATATTTTTCAGTTTGGAGTTCATTTCACAAATCAGCGTACTAATTATTTAATTAGCTTACAAAGAGGTTTAGCTACAAATTAACAAGTTTTTCAATTATCAGTTTTAAAGAACAGTGAATTTTTTTTTATTTAAACATTATATGTAATTAAGAGATATGAATCAGACTTTGCATTTGTTTAAACTTCATAAAATATATATATCTCATAATATTTGAAACTTAATACTTTCTTTTTATTGAAGAAATTGATAAAGTTTTAAATTTATGAGTTTTTCAAAGTATAAGCCTGTTTCAGATTTAAAATAATAGTAATAATAATAATGTACTTTTTTTTATGAATAAAAATGATAAATGACTAACGAATATTATTAGGTGTAGTAAGAAGTTTTAAAGTGAGTTTTGTATGACGTCTACTTGAAAGTAACATACCAATCAGTACATCGCATTTATATCATGTGATATAAACATGTTTAGAGATATGAAACCGACGTAGAAGCTAGGGAAGAAGTGAAAGTAAAGTTGAAAGTTTGAAGCTCAAAGATGTCATGCGATAAGACATTTATTCGTAACTGAATTCTTTACGAGTTTCACCATCAAAAAAGTGCTGTAAAAGCATGTCAATCAATTTGTTCTGCTTTTGGGAAAATATCGTATCATAAAGCACATGTGAGTATTGGTTTCGACGCTTTAAAGAAAGCATTTTGATGTTAGCGATCAAGAATGTAGCGACACTCCTCTTCAGGCTAGCCATAACGATTTGCAAACATTTCTAGATAAATATGCGTCTCAAATGCATAATGAACTTGCTGCACAGTTAGATGTATCACAAAAAATAATTTCTAATCACTTGCATGCAATGGTAAAATTCAGAAGGCAGGAAAATAGGTCACACGTGCATTGAGTCAGAAAAACAAAGTGTCTTGATGTGCATGAATCTGCTTAACAGGGAACACAGGAAATCTTTCTTGGGGAAAATCGTGACAGGAGATGAAAAATGGATATATTATGACAATCCGAAACGCAAAAAGTATTGGGTGAATGCCGATAAAGAAACAACATCAATTCCGAAAAGACGACATTCACTGTAAAAAAGTTCTATGCATCTGGTGGGATATGAAAGGAGTACTGTATTACGAACTACTGGTGCCCAGTGAAAGTGTAACTGCTGATCGCTATAAACAACAATTTATGTGAATGAAGCAAGAAATCAATAAAACACGTCCATTTACTGGCAAAAGTTTACGGTCCATCCAATTTCTCCATGGCAATGCAAGGCCTCATGTTGCAAAACCGTAAAAGGACACGTTAGTAACGCTTGGCTGGGAAGTTTTAGAGCACCCAGCGTATAGCCCTGACATAGTCACTTCTGACTACCATTTGTTTAAGGCGATGCAGACTGCCTTGTCTTCTGTACACTTCCGGACAGGGAATAGGGTAAAAAAGTTGGTTGATGATTTCATCGTGTCAAAAGAGGTTTCTTTCGATATTGCTGTCATCCGTCAACTGCCTGACGGATAGCGTAAGGTATTAAGATAATGATGGAGAAAATTTTGATGAATAAATTTTGATGAAAATTTTGATGAACCATTATCAGCTCTAAATTACAAATTCATTTCTCTGATACACGCTTTAAAACTTATTACTACACCTAATAAAACTCTAACTAAAGATGCATTACTATTAAACAAGATTATAAACTAATAATAATATTCGGGTTTTAAAAAAACTATAAACTGCTCCTTTTTTATTTCTATGTACCTGCTACTTGTTAACGTGGTCGAAATTACATATTCTTTATTATACATCTGTTTTTTTTAATTTATAAATGTAAAACTGAAAAAAAAAATTACAGTAACGTCTATATACTTTGTCCCTTATAGCCTATGGGTTGAAATTATACAAAGAGTGATAGCGCCTAAACGCCTTTTTCAAGTGAACTGAAAATTTATATACATGTTATGGATCAACTTTACAGGAATAGTAGAATTTTTAGAAAATCTAGTACTTATATTTTAATCTAGCCTTTATATATTACGACTTCTCTTACTTTCCTTTATCTAAAACCGTTAATTAGTTAATGTTCTGAAAGTTGGGTGGAGACACTCCAGATTTTTATCATTATGGATTTAAACAATTTCAATATAATGCTATTTTTTTAATTAATTATTATTAAAAAGAAATACCATATATATGACAATAAAAATGCATTATTTCATTCTTGTTTGAGTTTTAAATATAAAAACATAATATATTGTAGTCATGCAATTGCCAAAAATACATATTCTGAAGATAAATATGTTTTCCATAAAAAATAAACTCGTAGTTTTTTTATTATTATTTTTTATTTACACGTCAGTTCATTATTTATCAATTAATTACCCCGAAAGATTATTTTCGAAGTCCCATTTGACATTTTTACTTCCTTTTTTTAACCAAATTCTAGATAAATTACATTTTGATGAGGTGCAAGACATCTATTTTTTTTTCAAAATACGTATTAACAGATTGAAATTTTTGAAAGTTTTTTATGCCAGGAGAAGATTAATACATTTTTACGGATAATTTACTTAGGTAATACCCATATGGTTTATAATTCATAAGTTTATGATTAGTAAATTCAATTTGTTTGAAATTATTTTTTGTCATATTTTTTCTCACAGAGAAACAATTTTACAGACAGATAGGCATTAGTATGTTACTAATACATATTAAAGAAGTGTCTTCACAATTTGTGAATGTTAGAAAATGTGAAACATGTAATTGTATAATAAATAATTTCATATTATTAGCGACTGTTCTTTTTTCTAGGGGGAGACAGAAGGGCTGTATATTTTTCTGTCTGTGTGTGTCCATCTGTGGGAATGTTATTACCATAACTCAATAACTAAAAAAAAAAAAAAATGGCAGATAGACCAAACTCAGTATCCTTAATCTGTATTTTACACAGATACTACTTGAATCGTTTTATTAAACGTCAACAGAATGTTCATGTACAACGACATAGAAAACAATTTAAATGTAATGTGTCATTAGGCAAAATTTATTCGTATAAAGTATGCTATGAAAATAATTTACCTATCGTTTACAGGGCCAGTTACATTATATAAAGACTATACAAGCAAATTGATGGAAATGCGTTTTAAGTTGTATTGAGGGATTTTCATCCAGTATTAAATTTAAGTGAAAAACCGATTCGTGTTTTAATTTGTACGATATACAAGGTTTAGTTAGCAAAAAATACTATTACTTTTTTCTATTTAATGTAATTGTTGAAAGTATTTTGCCAAATTTTTAGAAGTCTAGTCGATTCTACAATACTTAAGCTCTGAAATGAAAGTTCTTTGATACTTATTTTTTCTTGCCCATATAATAAATAGACAAAGTATTGTTTGAAGTACAAATTTCAATACTAAATTTTGCAATAATTATGCACTTTGAGGCCCCCCCTGAATAAGAAATTCAAGTTTCCGGTGATTAATATGTGTGATATAGTTGTAGGAAATTCAAATTTGCTGTTTTGAAGACGAAATAAGTGTGTCATTTGAAAAAGCTGACTGAAATTGGTTGTTTGTACGAAGGATGTTTGTAAAAGCTGTCTAAATAGTTTTAAATCAGTTTTTAAATTCAATAATATTCTTACATATATATATATATATATGTGTGTGTGTGTGTGTGTGTGTGTGTGTGTGTGTGTGTGTGTGTGTACTATAGGTAACTGACTGCTTAAGAGGCGATAGCCTATCACGAAAATATATGTCAGATTAAATTGTTTCTAAAAGTATAACTTAGAACTGTTATTCTTATATAGGGATTTTGTCTTACTCCTTAATCTCCCTTTATAGTATTTGAATCCATATTTCACCGCTCAAAAATATTTTACTCCTTCTTATACCTCGAATAAAATAATAATGAGATATATTTCCAAGCTTAATTTCAAAAATGCTGTAAAAATCAATGTTCTTGTGAAGTAATATGCCTCAGAGTACAGTCCATCAGTATCGTAATAATTGGTAATTGAAATAAATATAAAATTTCTGGGATTTTATTCATTAGTTCCAAATCAAACACTGCTTCTGTGCTGATTTACACGTACGTACTCACCGACATACCAACATTCATATAAAATATATAAAATCTCATTGAGAATAACTTAATAAAATTAATGCTTCAAAAATATTTTAAACAATTTTAACAATTAAATATGTTATCCTTACATTAATAAAAAGATTAAAAACATTAGTGAAGCCTTTCTAATAGTTTTGTTATTATTTACTAAGTGTTGTGAAAAACAATCAACTGCGAATATTTTTGGTTGAAAGCCAATATGTTCTGGTAAACAATTTCATTTATGAAGTTAAAATCTATTTCTAAATTGAGCTTTACGCTTCGTGCTTCATTAAAATATCAAAATGTCATTTATATTTAAAGTTATCAGCATTTAATGCGATAACGTAAATGTTTTAAGAAATATTGTTTCAAGAAAATCAGTCTTTTGAGAAATGTCTAATTCCACTAAAAGGCTTTCGTTGTTAAAAGTCACTTCTAAGGGATTTATCTATAAACTGCTTTGAAATTCAATTTAAATGTTGAAAACGTAAACACTAAATTAATCCCATGAAATCTCCACAACACTAATTGAGGTAAAAGAATAATTTTAGGACGCTTATATCGAACATCATAAAATTTGTTTAAAAACATGTTTAAAATAACATGTATTTTAAGATTAGTTTAATGCAAAATAGGTTTAAGCGTTTTTTCTGAAATTTCTAATATGTCTTGAAAATCAAAATACAAAGAAATGTAAAAACATATTCTTCGACCACATTTCATGAAACCATGGAAGCATCTGCGCAAGTGCTAACTCAACGAGTCCAATGCTAAAATAGAGGCGACAGTCATCTGACTCAGAGAAAATGAGCAATAACAAAGAGCGCGGGATTGCTGGATGTTTTCCAAATTTCAAACTGTCGGTCACGCTGGCATCCCTCCAACATTTTGGACGCGTCCTCACTGCTAGTTTTAGGATATATGGCAGCATTGTATTCCATTAGTTATAGATGTAAACAAAAAAATAAATAATTAATATAAATAATTAAATATCTACTTTTCATAAACAAATTTGAAACATATATATATAACTTGTTATACAAGTGTCTAATAATTAAAAATATTACCTATGAAAAATTTTAATAAACTAATGAATTTTTAATCTTTATTTTTTTTTCCTTGTTGTAACATTTGTACTTACAGTAGCGAGAATGTCAGGTCAATAAGTTGCTGTAAACAGAATAACATTTAACGATTTTACAGAATTGGTTATACAGTAACTTGGTAATTTGAGACTCATGAGCATGGCTAATAATTAAACTGTTAAAAATACACTGTTAAAAATTGCAGTTCAAACTTGAAGCACTATATGTAGTAAAGTTATGAGCAATACCATAATATGTTTCAAACCCAATTTTAGGTTTTGAAATTCTTACTATTGAATTTAAGTTGCACCAAAACTTGGAGCTACAATGCGTCCACTCACAAGGGAAATATGAATCAGTAAAATTCCCACTGAAACCAAACCAAGCTTAAATTAAAGAGCGTGGTTGAAAACATAGGGTAAAGTGCAAATTTTGTGCAACAACTCACCCATGGGCCAAGATGAGATTCTAGAAAATTTAGCCAGTTTTATCAGAATCAACGAAACCGAATTTCTGGACAAGAAAGCGTCGCACAGTAACAGAATATTTGAAATGTGACAAGAAATATGTGTGTTTTATTTTATTTTATTTAAAATATAATGCCAATATTTTATTCAACATAAAATTACCAAATAATGGTAAAAGATTAAACCATCGGGTGGTCGCAGCTCTTTCAATACCAAAGTTAACAAATTTTTAACAGTGTATATGAAATTAATGATTTAAACTCTGAAATTTCTTTTAATTAGGTTTTTACTGATTAATGTCTGTGATAAAATATTGTTATTAACGAAATTTCTTTTGGTATCTTTATTATTCATTATTAAAATATTTAGTTAAAAATCTAAAATATTGTTTCTAAATATACATGAATGCAAAATCATTTGTTGGAATAAAGTACCTTCACTGCTTAATGGAGGAATTAATAATTTTTACTTTTAAATATACTGCTGCTTGAATTATATTTTTGTCCCCATACATTAACAGCAGCTTTAAATTTGTATTAGCAACTATTCATAAATATGGCAACATTTATTTGAAAGTATTAAAAATTTACATATTATAGAGAAAACTAATAAATCATAACAAAGTTTATTAAAAGATGTAGCGTTTAAAACTATAGACATTATTTTAAATATATTCCATTCTTTATCAAATATACTTCATGCTTTAGTTTAAAATTAATAAATACTTTCAAATATGTGAAATTTAATGCACATTTCCTAAGCACATGAAAGAATTTTTATAATTCGCATTTTCGCAATCTTTCGGAATTTATACTCTAAGTCTATATTGTAATAAAAATTAAACAAAGTTCCAAATTAATCCGAAATCCTTTTTTTTTTTTAATTAGGATTAATAATAGATATTTCTGTATAAAGTACTATACATTATGCAATCTAGGAAACCTTAACGCTAAGTTAACATAAATTATTTTATTTATTCATGAAAATAAATAAATAAATTTGTTAACTTTAGTTGATAATATTCTTTTCAAAAAGTATTTTCTAACTTAACAGAAATTCAAATAAATATATTTTATAACAAAAATTAAATAGTAACTGATTATTTTAACATTTATATAGCTGTTCTTTACAAATAATTTTAAAACATAACGAAAATTTAATGAGAAATTTAATTTTAAAATACGTTTAATGATTTAAGTTATTATTATCACTGTTATTATTATTATTATTATTATACTAGTTATTTTCAAGTGAAATGAACCAAATTCATTTCTTATATAAACTTTCATAGAAAATAGAATTCCCTAAATTCTATTTAATTTTTTCAATTTTTTTTTCAATGATTATTCCTATTTTTTAAATAGTTCAATTTTTAAATATTTCACCTAATAAATATTTATAAAACCTACAAAACAACAAGTTACAACTGCATACACAAAGAGCTCAAATTAGGCATGTCTATGTTTGGGTGACCATATGTCCTCTAATTATAAGGAGATTCTATATTTTTAAATCGTTTTTCACAGTTTTGAAAATTCTAGCAATGAAATTATGTATAATTATGCAAATATAAATGTTTTTAAACATAAATTATACTTTTGTAAGGAGTGTATAACTGTAATATTTTTTAATGACGTCCTGGAAATTTCAAGGAGGACATGTGGCCACTCTAGCTTATTCGGATGGTACAGCGCATGCGTCAGTAATTGCAGCATTCATGAGCTATTCTTTCAAGAAAATACGCAAATGGTAGTTATTGCAGTCTGAGATAAGAATTTTTATAATTTCAAAGTCAGCTATATTATCCGTTTCAACTGCATAATCAACTGCATGGTTTTGAATGAATAGTTTGCTAAATTTATAAATACGTCTTACATCTTGAAGCTGATATCAGCAAAACATCCCGTCTCTCCAACATAGGTAAGTTTACAATCTTTACGGGTAATTCAATATACAATACTGGCGTGTGTAAGAGGTGAGGTGTAATAGGTTTAAAATTAGAAACAGAACTACGAATTGTATTTTGAAGTTTAAATTCAGAAGACATTTTAGCGGTTTTAAGTATTTTATCAATGGTTTCACCTTTATAAAGAAAGTATAGAAGCAAAAGCTTTAGAATTAAAAACAGAACCGTCTGTCTGTGAAAAACATACTTTTACGGATGAGCATTTAAAATTTAACCCTGTTACTCTTTTATTTGACAAAATTTTTATTAGCACTCTATTACGTCGTGCTTATTATTATTTTATAAATTTATTAAACATTTTTTTTCTGATCATTAATTAATAAGTATTCTCTCATTAGTTTAAAATATGAATATCTGATAAACTTTTCATACGCATGCGCAGTATCATCCGAATGCGCATTCCGAACTTAAATTCTTTCTTTATGCAAATATAAGTTGGTGCTTTGTACACGTTATACGAACTGATAAAGTGCTTAAAAATCTGCACTACGCGTTTATGTTTTTGGTAGTTTAGCATTTCCTAACTTGTGTTTTACTATGTGTTTTTCAATAAATGTTTTTGACCCAATTGTTTTTATCATTTTTTATTTTACTTATTTTAATATAAAATCTAAAAATACTTATCCAATAATATTATCAAACAACACATTTTAATTTATGTGAATTATCACGAACTATTAACATGATAAAGACTTTTTTACCGGTTTTAAATTATTTTGTTATTTATAAAATATCATTTTACGGGTATGAGGTCTATTACTCTACAAAGTGACTAATTTGTTGTTAAGCAAATAATTTACCTTCATATGAAGTTGTCATAAAGATAATTTAATACTTAAAATAATAGGCTTTTCGTTTTAATCCCTAATAAATTTTCAATAATATGCATCCTGCAGTTGCAATTCTGCAGTTATAATCTTTAAATTATTAAACATTTATTCGCGTTCAATTTTATCTTACGTCTATAACGATTTGACAGTAGTTGATATATTTCAAAAACTTATTTTATAACTGAAGCAGTGCATAATCTGTTTCAAGCATGGATAAGTATCTTGAATAATTTATTTACCTAAGAACGTTTATGACAAATAGATTGAAATATTTGAATGTATATGAATTAAACTGATTTAATTGCAACTAAATCTTCTTACCAGTTTAGAGTAAGTTGTCAGCGTAGGCGATGATATGACATGTAAATCAAATTATTAAATATTTTTTTATAAGATTTTTAAAGTCTATTAAAATAAATTACAGAATCATAATAAATTTTATACAACATACCTAATCAACGTAGTTTTTTTTTCTTTTTACTTCCATTACCCTACTACCGTAGGTAATGGAAGTATTGTATTCGGTCTGAAAATTCGATATCGGGTTTTCACCTGATTTACACGTTTTAAGGTCCCCTGAGTCCAAAAAAGTGGTTTTTGGCAATTGGTCAGTGTGTATGTATGTGTGTGTGTGTGTATGTATGTGGAGAATTTTCTGGCTATTATAGCTCAGAAACTAATAAAGATAGAGCTACGAAACTTTAGAATTCAAATACGTCTGACCTACAGATGAAATTTCCAAATTTTGGTGAAAATTGAAAAACCGGAAGTGGGACATCGGAAACCGGAAGTTGGACCGTAAGTCCGTATCTCAAAAACGGCTCTAACGATTTTCTTCAAACTTGCTATATAAACACTCTATTAGATGTCCTTTCGAATGATATAGTTGGTTAGTTCAAGAAAATTGATAGGCGTCCTGTATAAATAGCTCAATTTCAGGCCTCCGAAGGGCGTTCCTTTAAAAACGGTTGTACGGATTTTTTTCAAACTCGCCATTTTAACTCAATTTTAAATATGCTTTTGTATGTATTTATTGTTTTCCTGTCAATAATTGAGTTTAACCGGAAATGGGACATCGGAAACCGGAAGTGGGACCGTAAGTCCGTATCTCAAAAACGGCTCTAACGATTTTCTTCAAATTTGCTATATAAACACTCTATCAGATATCCTTTCGAATGATATAGTTGGTTAGTTCATGAAAATTGATAGGCATCCTGTATAAATAGCTCAATTTCAGGCCTCCCAAGGGCGTTCCTTTAAAAACGGTTGTACGGATTTTTTTCAAACTCGCCATTTTAACTCACTTTTAATATGCTTTTGTATGTAATTATTGTTTTCCGGTCAATAATTGATTTTTTGTGAAAGTTGGTATCTCAAAAACGGCTCTAACGATTTTTTTTTTTTGGTCACGTTTATGTTTTCTGATCACATTATCTCTGAAAAATGCATATAATACATGTAATAGCGGGTAATGGAAGTCGTGTGGTTGTTTCACACCAGATTTTTTTGTTTGTTTTTTTTGTTATTAAGTAGGATTTCGGATTGCAAAAGGCATAAAAAGTAAGTAAGTAAATGAATAAGACATTTTCCTAATAATATTTTTCATTGTAAAAAATTATATTAAAAAACGTGGCAACATGGTGGTGGCATAGATATAGTAATAAGACATAGATTGATCGGCGAGAGGGAAAAACTGATACCTTTTTTTTTTCGGAAAAAGTCACTCTAATGGCTGCCTTTCCCCGAGTAAATCACACACAGGAATATACACGGATAATTTAGTAAATAAAATTGATGAATAATTTATTTACTGAAGGTGAATGAAAAACTCCAGATACAATTTCAAATTCATTTTTCTTTTTATTCTTTTTTCAATACTCTCTAATGACTGATTTTAGAACTTTTTTTCGGCATCGAAATTTTTTGCTCGATAACATGGGGATGATAGATCTATATATATACTATATCTATGGGTGGTGGTGGTGAGTCATGTTAAGTCCAATTGTATTTACGAGGGACCCGGGCCTAAGGCGGAATGCCGTCCATGGGGATCCTTTATAAGGGTTCCTAGCCGATATTCACGCGATTTTCGAAGAAAACCACGGAAGGTTTCAAATGTATAACTCGACGGGTACGGTCTCAGATACAGCACAGCACTTCCTATCTACCATCTTTCAGCGCAGAAATTCTCGGAAACTAAGTTGCAAGATACAAAAGACGCGCGTTTAAAACAATCGAGAGAAAATATTATTAAACAATTTCAAATAGTATTACTTTAAATTCGCGGATCTAATAAATTACATGATAATTTTTTAAGGCAGCGGATATCTGATATTCGTATCAGATTAAGGTCGTCATAGAAATAAGTTAGAAAGAAAAGGTTGAAGTTTTTTTTTTTTTTTTTTTATGAATTTTAGGAGGAATTTAAAACATATTAAATAATAAAACATATTTTTTAATTGAGATTATTGCATATATACGTAAATAATTAGGTGTCGAGTAAAATTTTAAACATGACGATTAGAAAAATTACACGGCAAATGAAAAAGCATTATTTTTAAGTAATATTTTAAGAACAGTGATGAAGACGTTGCACATGTAATAAACTAATAAAGACATTTCGAATGGGTGTTTATACCTGTTCAACTAAACTTCCAATGTATTTCCCAGCTGCGATACCTAATTCAGACTTTATGTAGCATGCAATGAGTATAACTGATTGTCTGTGTGACATTTCCTTGATACATTGTGTTAGTAATAAACGTTAACTTTAGTTAATATGATAAATAAAGGTAAGTAAGTTTAGAGTTCATTTCGCAAATGTGTGTAATAATTATTTAATTAGCTTACAAAGACGTTTAATTACTAATTAACAAGTTTTTCAATTATCAATTTTAAAGAACTACGCATTTTTTATTTAAACAATATGATTGATTAAGAGATAGCTGAAGTACATTTTTTTTTTTTTTTTAAGGTCACAAGCTGGTAGTTTGAGGTATATCTAGGATAATATTAAAACATACATTTTACAGCGGGTTTATTGAGTACAAAAAATACATACTTAATCTATCTATCTATATATATTGTAAAATTATCGTCTTTATACGTGTTAGTATGTAAGGTATGTGTAGCGTCGAGTTGAAAAGGTAAAGGTGTCCAGTTGAATTTAGTATTGGGGTTGGTCACAAGTGCTGGTGTCGAGCTCGAAGTATCGGATTGAGAAAGTAAAAGTCGGCAGTTGAATTTAGCATTGAAGGTGGTTTAAAGTGATAACGTCAAGTTCAGTTAGGATGTTGGGTTGAGAAAGTGAATGGTTACTAACTGGATCCAGGTACATTTGGCGATGTTTTGGGAGAGATATCAGGTTGGACATAGAAATGTTGAGTGGATGTACATTTGGGTTGGCGTAGATTGTTTCCATCAATTGGAAAAGTAGTTTGGCAAATTAAGAAAGAGATTTATGGAGGTTACGAATGTAGAAAGAAATTGAATGTGAGTAATTTTAGAGTGAGTATTTGGTATAAAATGAAGTAAATCGTTTTAAAGAAAGGACTTTAAATTGACTTCCAAGCTAAGGAAATGGGTTCTTTAGTATAGGACGTATGCGCAAAGTGTTTTTGACATGCAATTAAGACGTAGTTACGCGATTTGTTCTTACGATACTTTACAGTCCAGCTCGTCGTTAAAATCCTTCAACGGAGCGACAGATTGATGGCGCCTAAAGTTTCTTTAGCGGTGAGTCTTCTGTCAAACAATGTGTACCAAAATATAACCAATATCATATTATGAGGTGATTGTGATTTTATTCATTATTTTAAATCGTACATCTATTCTGTGTTGATTTACATCTAAGCACCGACATTCCAACATTCATATGAAAATCATAAAATTGCATTGAAAGTACTTTCATATATTTAATCCTTCAAAAATAATCTAAACATTTTTAGGAATTCAATATATTAACATTACATTAATAAAAAAGCGTAAAAACATTAGTGAAGACTTTCTAATAGTTTTGTTATAATTTACTAATTGTTGTGAAAACAAACAATTGCGAACATTTTTGGTTGTAAGCCAGTACGTTCTGGTAAACAATTTAATATATGAAGTTACAATCTATTTCTAAATTGAGCTTTATGATTCGTGCTTCAGTAAAATATGAAAATGTCATTTATATTTAAAGTTATCCGCGTTTAATACGATAAAGTAAATGCTTTAAGAAATATTGTTTCAAGAAAATCAGTCTTTTGAGAAATGTCTAATTCCACTAAAAGCCTTTCGTTGTTAAAAGACACTTCTAAGGGATTCATCTATAAACTGCTTCGAAATTCAATTTAAATGTTGAAGACGTAAACAATCAAATAATATTCCATGAAATCTCAACAACACTAATTGCGGTAAAGAACAATTTTAGGGCGCTTATGTTAAGCATTATAAAAATGGGGAAAATAATAATAATAATAGTAATTAAACCAATTAATACTTTTTTAACTTGATAATTAAAAATCAGATATTTTAGAAATCAAATCAAAAAAAAAAAAAAAAAAAAAGGAGAGCACAAAAAGGAAATTCTGTAAACTAAATAAATAAATAAGTTTTTTTCTATAATTAAGAAGGTGTAAAATACATTTAAGAGGTAAAAATATGCGAAAAATGATCAAAATTAAGTTTTACAATACCTAAAAAAAAAGAGTACTTCTAAAATTTCTAAAATTTAACAGTTCTGTAAAAAATTTTATATAACTATACAGAATTTATTAAAAATGAATATTTTTATTTCAATTCTTTTTTTTTTTTTTATAATGTTTGTATTCGATAATACTTTTTTAATAGCTTTGCATGCAAAATTACTTATAAGCGATACATGAGATGAACCTAAAAAAATTTTCGAAAGAATAAAAACGTATGATAAAAAAACCTATAATTAAAATGACTAAAATAAAATTTTCTGGAAAGATCGTCACACGAAATTTTTTTTTTCCAAAATTGTTAACATTACAAACATTTTAATGTTAAGAGGCAGATACATCATATCATCTTTTGTTGCTTTCAGTAATATTCATCCATGTTTTGTAAAAGCTGTATTTTATATAGTTGTATGCTCTGTTAAATTTTCATGAAATTCTACTCAAAAATCATGTGGGGCCAATATGCGCAATTAATCTGTTCTCAAAAAATTACCCCTAAAATTATCCAAAAACTAAAAGAAGAAATCTAATGATCTTTAAGTTGTGATGAAATACACATATAAAACTTTTCTTAAGATATTTTTAAGTTTTACAAATTTTAAAACTACTTAATTTTTCAGATATTGTAAATAGAGTTATGGTCATATTTTGCTGATATTTTCGCTGTTCAAAGATATCTGAACATTTAAGTTAATAATACAGATTTTAAAAGTGTATACTAAGAAAACAAAACTGGCGGCTGTCTATCACTGAGCGTGAAGTTCATCCAAAGCCTATATTACTCTATGGAAAAAAGACCTATTAATTATAATAAATTAATGCAGATTTTAAAACTTCGTTTTCACATTCAGGAAATCCATGACTGTTAAGTGATGTCACCTTTAAAAATAACAATAATAAATAATAAAAGTTTTTTTTTTTTTTTTTTCAGTTTTTCAAAAAAAAATTTCAGTAGTAAAATGGAAAATTTCGCTTTGTAAAATTTCCCATTTTACAGCTTTAAAATAAAACATTAAAAGCTTAATGAATAGATTTTTGAAAAAAGATATCTAATTTAACTGTTATGAATTCCTTGAATATGGAACGGAATTTTAAAATATGCGTTCTTTAATGAATAAAAATTGAGATTATTTTCTGAATATGTTAACATGGTGTTAGGATGATCTTGACGCTCACTGATGACCAGCCTTTATTAAAATTCCTCAAACAGTCAAATTGTTCAAATGCTATTTTTGTATATATTTTATTGCACACGTTTTAATACATTGACAGCTATGACAGTTTATGATAAAAATTAGCGATCAAACTGAAAAAATATATATGAAAAATGTGAATGTGTGCTTCAATAAGTTTGCTGTCAACTGTAACTGAGAACAAATTACAACCCTTTGCCACTTTTCTTCGCGGAAACTATCTCCAGCAGAACGAAACTATAGCGCATATGATAGGGAATTACTTGCCACATACCAAAAGCTTTCGTCATATGCTTGAAACAAGATATTTTACCTTATTAACTGTTCACAAGCTCTTTTACGTATGCTTTCCAACAACGCCCAGAAAGAAGTTCTGCAAGACAAACGAGGCAGTTAGGTTTTATATCACAATTTACAACTGATATCCGCCGCATAAAAGGATCCGAAAATACAACAGCGGATATGCTTTCTAGAATTTCTGCTGTAACAATGCCAAATCTTATTGATTATGAGGAAATTTCGTAGCTACAAGTTATTGATCACGAATTAAAAATTTTATTAAATAATCCATAGAGGTATATTTATTCCACTTTTTTATATATGCTGCTTTTATAATTATAAAAAAGTAATAAATAACTTTCAGCATATCAATCTTATAAACTTTAATAAATTTTAAATCCAACGTTTCGGCTAAATTCCTTCATTAGCCTTCCTCAGGGAAAGATGATGTTAAAAACACATAAACATAGAAAATTTAAGTACATGATACCACAATTACAACTTCAAAACATTTAACAGATGATTAGACAAATTGTAAAAATATACTATATACATTTTTAAAAATATGCTAAGACACTCAAAGGAACATGAAACATGATCACCACAAGACAAGGATAAAGAGCAACTAAAGCAAAGGTTAAAAATATCAAAATTGCGGGGTTGCCAGAACTAACTTAAAGCAGGGTAACCATAAATTAATTTAAGCCCAAGAAATGAAGCCAAATTGAGGGGGGGTTTACGGATAAGGAATCGTTACAAATTTCTGATTTTCTTTTAATAATTTCGAATGATTCATAAAGAAGTGCTTGGTTTCTATTGTCAGTATTGTAAATTATTTTGGCATTTTCAAAATCGGGGTCAATGGGATAAGTATTATAATTTCTAGAAAAAGCTGTGTTGGGTCTATTATATTTTAAATCTGCAATATGCTCCTTCATTCTATCACAAAAAGGTCTATTGGTCATACCTATATAGTAGTTAGTTTTATTATCAACTTTATATGGGATTTCATAAACACCAGATTTTAATTTGGGGGGAGGAGGATCAAGTTTTTTAGAAATTAATGAATTTAATTTTAAAGGAGCTTTAGCAACCAAATTAACTTTTTTATGTTTAAATAATTTAGAAATTCCTTCATGAAGAGATGGCAAATATTGAATTTTCTTAAACTTACTATTAGAAGATTTATTATCATTAGAAGATGAAGAAGGAGGGGGAGGGGACATAATTTTATAAATTAATTTATTTATAGTCTTTATTTTATAACCATAATTAATAGCCAAATTATAAATAAAATCGATTTCATGGTCTAAGGCCTCAAGGGTAGAACTATGACTAAAAGCACGTTTAATCAGAAATCTAAAATTAGCTATTTTATAGGACCAGGGTAAAGGATAATTGCTATGAAAAGTATATGGAATAATATTGGGCTTTCTATAAACAGAAGTTTCAACATATTGATTAAATCGTTTAATTTTAATATCCAAAAAGGTTAAAATATTATCGTTATTTTCAGTTTCTAAAGTATATTGAAGGTTAGGTTTTACGTTATTGATTATATCTAAAAAATCCTTAGGGGAACTAGATGGATCTTGCCAAATTATAAAAACATCATCTACAAATCTTTTCCACAATTTAATACAATGCATATTTTTTGAACAAAATTATTCTCAAAATCTCTTAATTCAAACTCAGCTAAAAGTCCAGATATAGCTGAGCCCATAGGTGCTCCGTTAAGTTGTTTATAGATATTATCGTTAAATTTAAAATAATTATTATATATTACCAATTTCAAGGCTTCTTTAATAGCAGTTTTTTCAGATTGAGAATATTCAGTAGATAAATTGAGTCTATTACTTATTATATGAAAAACACAGTCCAAATCTATTGAGGGAAACAAGTTCACAATATCTAAACTAGCAAGGGAATCATGCAGCTGTATATTCTGTTCAAATAGATCATCTAAAAATTTAGCCGGATCAGAAATTGAATAAGTAGATTCAGGAAGTAAGCTCTTTAGTACAGGAACTAAAGCTTTCTCAATAAAATATGTAGGGCTGGAATATTTCGCCACAATGGGTCTAACTGAAGGTATTTCTTTATGATCTTTATATTTACCAATTAGCTGAGGAGGAAAAGCAAAAAGATTTTCTTTAATGACTTTTTTCATATTATCGGGCCAATTATGCTTCTTAATTAAATTTTTAATTTTGTATTTCAAATTAGTAGTAGGATCTTTTTCAATCCGTACACAATCCATCTTTTCTATAGATTCCTTCATAAGATTAATATATTGAGTAGTTTCTAAAACAACAAATTTCTTGGTTTTATCAGATTCAACAACTATTATATCTGGATTATTTTTTAAGTTTTGAATAATTTTAAGAGTATTTTTATCAACTTTGTTAGATGTTTTTTGCTTATTAGAACGATATAATTTACCATAAATTAGAGATCTCAATTCATCACGTTGATTTTCATCAGTGCTTAAAATAGCATCTTCCAGTTCGGATATATAACCTTGATAATTAATATTATATTGCGGAACAAACTTCGGGCCTCGTCCCAACAATTCATCTTCTTCTTGTGAAAATTTGTGTTTAGTTAAATTTAAATATGGATAATGAATCGTATCTTGGGTGTGATCAAATCCTTTTTGCTTGCGCTGCAGTATACTATATTTTCGATCTAAATTTTCTTGTTTTAACTCTTTAGTCCTTTGAATATTATATACCAATCTCCCCATTAAAATATCGAAGAATTCATTAGGGATTTGTTTGCTTAATTCCAAGTAGAGATAATAGGCTTCAGATTGAACATGATTGATCTGCGAATATTTGTACTTTATAGCCTGTTTTAAATTCACTAATCCATTTTTAGTTACTAAATGAGGGAGGTTCTTTTCCATGAACACATTGCGTATTCGTAAGAAATTAGGAATAATGGCACTCTTCTGGCATTTCTTTAAGAAATTTATATCTAGCAAAAGTTTTGTTAATTTTAAGCGAACTTTGACAAATGGATTAAATCTATGTCTAAATGTTCGTGGAATTTGTAAATTACCCAGATTCGGCATAATCAATTCAGATATATTTATTCCACTTTTTTATATATGCTGCTTTTATAATTATAAAAAAGTAATAAATAACTTTCAGCATATCAATCTTATAAACTTTAATAAATTTTAAATCCAACGTTTCGGCTAAATTCCTTCATTAGCCTTCCTCAGGGAAAAATGATGTTAAAAACACATAAACATAGAAAATTTAAGTACATGATACCACAATTACAACTTCAAAACATTTAACAGATGATTACACAAATTGTAAAAATATACTATATACATTTTTAAAAATATGCTAAGACACTCAAAGGAACATGAAACATGATCACCACAAGACAAGGATAAAGAGCAACTAAAGCAAAGGTTAAAAATATCAAAATTGCGGGGTTGCCAGAACTAACTTAAAGCAGGGTAACCATAAATTAATTTAAGCCCAAGAAATGAAGCCAAATTGAGGGGGGGTTTACGGATAAGGAATCGTTACAAATTTCTGATTTTCTTTTAATAATTTCGAATGATTCATAAAGAAGTGCTTGGTTTCTATTGTCAGTATTGTAAATTATTTTGGCATTTTCAAAATCGGGGTCAATGGGATAAGTATTATAATTTCTAGAAAAAGCTGTGTTGGGTCTATTATATTTTAAATCTGCAATATGCTCCTTCATTCTATCATAAAGGTCTATTGGTCATACCTATATAGTAGTTAGTTTTATTATCAACTTTATATGGGATTTCATAAACACCAGATTTTAATTTGGGGGGAGGAGGATCAAGTTTTTTAGAAATTAATGAATTTAATTTTAAAGGAGCTTTAGCAACCAAATTAACTTTTTTATGTTTAAATAATTTAGAAATTCCTTCATGAAGAGATGGCAAATATTGAATTTTCTTAAACTTACTATTAGAAGATTTATTATCATTAGAAGATGAAGAAGGAGGGGGAGGGGACATAATTTTATAAATTAATTTATTTATAGTCTTTATTTTATAACCATAATTAATAGCCAAATTATAAATAAAATCGATTTCATGGTCTAAGGCCTCAAGGGTAGAACTATGACTAAAAGCACGTTTAATCAGAAATCTAAAATTAGCTATTTTATAGGACCAGGGTAAAGGATAATTGCTATGAAAAGTATATGGAATAATATTGGGCTTTCTATAAACAGAAGTTTCAACATATTGATTAAATCGTTTAATTTTAATATCCAAAAAGGTTAAAATATTATCGTTATTTTCAGTTTCTAAAGTATATTGAAGGTTAGGTTTTACGTTATTGATTATATCTAAAAAATCCTTAGGGGAACTAGATGGATCTTGCCAAATTATAAAAACATCTACAAATCTTTTCCACAATTTAATACAATGCATATTTTTTTTAACAAAATTATTCTCAAAATCTCTTAATTCAAACTCAGCTAAAAGTCCAGATATAGCTGAGCCCATAGGTGCTCCGTTAAGTTGTTTATAGATATTATCGTTAAATTTAAAATAATTATTATATATTACCAATTTCAAGGCTTCTTTAATAGCAGTTTTTTCAGATTGAGAATATTCAGTAGATAAATTGAGTCTATTACTTATTATATGAAAAACACAGTCCAAATCTATTGAGGGAAACAAGTTCACAATATCTAAACTAGCAAGGGAATCATGCAGCTGTATATTCTGTTCAAATAGATCATCTAAAAATTTAGCCGGATCAGAAATTGAATAAGTAGATTCAGGAAGTAAGCTCTTTAGTACAGGAACTAAAGCTTTCTCAATAAAATATGTAGGGCTGGAATATTTCGCCACAATGGGTCTAACTGAAGGTATTTCTTTATGATCTTTATATTTACCAATTAGCTGAGGAGGAAAAGCAAAAAGATTTTCTTTAATGACTTTTTTCATATTATCGGGCCAATTATGCTTCTTAATTAAATTTTTAACTTTGTATTTCAAATTAGTAGTAGGATCTTTTTCAATCCGTACACAATCCATCTTTTCTATAGATTCCTTCATAAGATTAATATATTGAGTAGTTTCTAAAACAACAAATTTCTTGGTTTTATCAGATTCAACAACTATTATATCTGGATTATTTTTTAAGTTTTGAATAATTTTAAGAGTATTTTTATCAACTTTGTTAGATGTTTTTTGCTTATTAGAACGATATAATTTACCATAAATTAGAGATCTCAATTCATCACGTTGATTTTCATCAGTTCTTAAAATAGCATCTTCCAGTTCGGATATATAACCTTGATAATTAATATTATATTGCGGAACAAACTTCGGGCCTCGTCCCAACAATTCATCTTCTTCTTGTGAAAATTTGTGTTTAGTTAAATTTAAATATGGATAATGAATCGTATCTTGGGTGTGATCAAATCCTTTTTGCTTGCGCTGCAGTATATTATATTTTCGATCTAAATTTT
This sequence comes from Salticus scenicus, assembly GCA_963930645.1. NCBI lineage: Eukaryota > Metazoa > Arthropoda > Arachnida > Araneae > Salticidae > Salticus > Salticus scenicus. The sequence goes on along the minus strand of CAWVNO010002910.1, from coordinate 231,237 downwards.
CTTGTTTTAACTCTTTAGTCCTTTGAATATTATATACCAATCTCCCCATTAAAATATCGAAGAATTCATTAGGGATTTGTTTGCTTAATTCCAAGTAGAGATAATAGGCTTCAGATTGAACATGATTGATCTGCGAATATTTGTACTTTATAGCCTGTTTTAAATTCACTAATCCATTTTTAGTTACTAAATGAGGGAGGTTCTTTTCCATGAACACATTGCGTATTCGTAAGAAATTAGGAATAATGGCACTCTTCTGGCATTTCTTTAAGAAATTTATATCTAGCAAAAGTTTTGTTAATTTTAAGCGAACTTTGACAAATGGATTAAATCTATGTCTAAATGTTCGTGGAATTTGTAAATTACCCAGATTCGGCATAATCAATTCAGATATATTTATTCCACTTTTTTTATATATGCTGCTTTTATAATTATAAAAAAGTAATAAATAACTTTCAGCATATCAATCTTATAAACTTTAATAAATTTTAAATCCAACGTTTCGGCTAAATTCCTTCATTAGCCTTCCTCAGGGAAAAATGATGTTAAAAACACATAAACATAGAAAATTTAAGTACATGATAACACAATTACAACTTCAAAACATTTAACAGATGATTACACAAATTGTAAAAATATACTATATACATTTTTAAAAATATGCTAAGACACTCAAAGGAACATGAAACATGATCACCACAAGACAAGGATAAAGAGCAACTAAAGCAAAGGTTAAAAATATCAAAATTGCGGGGTTGCCAGAACTAACTTAAAGCAGGGTAACCATAAATTAATTTAAGCCCAAGAAATGAAGCCAAATTGAGGGGGGGTTTACGGATAAGGAATCGTTACAAATTTCTGATTTTCTTTTAATAATTTCGAATGATTCATAAAGAAGTGCTTGGTTTCTATTGTCAGTATTGTAAATTATTTTGGCATTTTCAAAATCGGGGTCAATGGGATAAGTATTATAATTTCTAGAAAAAGCTGTGTTGGGTCTATTATATTTTAAATCTGCAATATGCTCCTTCATTCTATCACAAAAAGGTCTATTGGTCATACCTATATAGTAGTTAGTTTTATTATCAACTTTATATGGGATTTCATAAACACCAGATTTTAATTTGGGGGGAGGAGGATCAAGTTTTTTAAAAATTAATGAATTTAATTTTAAAGGAGCTTTAGCAACCAAATTAACTTTTTTATCTTTAAATAATTTAGAAATTCCTTCATGAAGAGATGGCAAATATTGAATTTTCTTAAACTTACTATTAGAAGATTTATTATCATTAGAAGATGAAGAAGGAGGGGGAGGGGACATAATTTTATAAATTAATTTATTTATAGTCTTTATTTTATAACCATAATTAATAGCCAAATTATAAATAAAATCGATTTCATGGTCTAAGGCCTCAAGGGTAGAACTATGACTAAAAGCACGTTTAATCAGAAATCTAAAATTAGCTATTTTATAGGACCAGGGTAAAGGATAATTGCTATGAAAAGTATATGGAATAATATTGGGCTTTCTATAAACAGAAGTTTCAACATATTGATTAAATCGTTTAATTTTAATATCCAAAAAGGTTAAAATATTATCGTTATTTTCAGTTTCTAAAGTATATTGAAGGTTAGGTTTTACGTTATTGATTATATCTAAAAAATCCTTAGGGGAACTAGATGGATCTTGCCAAATTATAAAAACATCATCTACAAATCTTTTCCACAATTTAATACAATGCATATTTTTTTGAACAAAATTATTCTCAAAATCTCTTAATTCAAACTCAGCTAAAAGTCCAGATATAGCTGAGCCCATAGGTGCTCCGTTAAGTTGTTTATAGATATTATCGTTAAATTTAAAATAATTATTATATATTACCAATTTCAAGGCTTCTTTAATAGCAGTTTTTTCAGATTGAGAATATTCAGTAGATAAATTGAGTCTATTACTTATTATATGAAAAACACAGTCCAAATCTATTGAGGGAAACAAGTTCCATTGTGGCCCAAGTAGACCCATTGTGGCGAAATATTCCAGCCCTACATATTTTATTGAGAAAGCTTTAGTTCCTGTACTAAAGAGCTTACTTCCTGAATCTACTTATTCAATTTCTGATCCGGCTAAATTTTTAGATGATCTATTTGAACAGAATATACAGCTGCATGATTCCCTTGCTAGTTTAGATATTGTGAACTTGTTTCCCTCAATAGATTTGGACTGTGTTTTTCATATAATAAGTAATAGACTCAATTTATCTACTGAATATTCTCAATCTGAAAAAACTGCTATTAAAGAAGCCTTGAAATTGGTAATATATAATAATTATTTTAAATTTAACGATAATATCTATAAACAACTTAACGGAGCACCTATGGGCTCAGCTATATCTGGACTTTTAGCTGAGTTTGAATTAAGAGATTTTGAGAATAATTTTGTTCAAAAAAATATGCATTGTATTAAATTGTGGAAAAGATTTGTAGATGATGTTTTTATAATTTGGCAAGATCCATCTAGTTCCCCTAAGGATTTTTTAGATATAATCAATAACGTAAAACCTAACCTTCAATATACTTTAGAAACTGAAAATAACGATAATATTTTAACCTTTTTGGATATTAAAATTAAACGATTTAATCAATATGTTGAAACTTCTGTTTATAGAAAGCCCAATATTATTCCATATACTTTTCATAGCAATTATCCTTTACCCTGGTCCTATAAAATAGCTAATTTTAGATTTCTGATTAAACGTGCTTTTAGTCATAGTTCTACCCTTGAGGCCTTAGACCATGAAATCGATTTTATTTATAATTTGGCTATTAATTATGGTTATAAAATAAAAACTATAAATAAATTAATTTATAAAATTATGTCCCCTCCCCCTCCTTCTTCATCTTCTAATGATAATAAATCTTCTAATAGTAAGTTTAAGAAAATTCAATATTTGCCATCTCTTCATGAAGGAATTTCTAAATTATTTAAACATAAAAAAGTTAATTTGGTTGCTAAAGCTCCTTTAAAATTAAATTCATTAATTTCTAAAAAACTTGATCCTCCTCCCCCCAAATTAAAATCTGGTGTTTATGAAATCCCATATAAAGTTGATAATAAAACTAACTACTATATAGGTATGACCAATAGACATTTTTGTGATAGAATGAAGGAGCATATTGCAGATTTAAAATATAATAGACCCAACACAGCTTTTTCTAGAAATTATAATACTTATCCCATTGACCCCGATTTTGAAAATGCCAAAATAATTTACAATACTGACAATAGAAACCAAGCACTTCTTTATGAATCATTCGAAATTATTAAAAGAAAATCAGAAATTTGTAACGATTCCTTATCCGTAAACCCCCCCTCAATTTGGCTTCATTTCTTGGGCTTAAATTAATTTATGGTTACCCTGCTTTAAGTTAGTTCTGGCAACCCCGCAATTTTGATATTTTTAACCTTTGCTTTAGTTGCTCTTTATCCTTGTCTTGTGGTGATCATGGTTCATGTTCCTTTGAGTGTCTTAGCATATTTTTAAAAATGTATATAGTATATTTTTACAATTTGTGTAATCATCTGTTAAATGTTTTGAAGTTGTAATTGTGGTATCATGTACTTAAATTTTCTATGTTTATGTGTTTTTAACATCATTTTTCCCTGAGGAAGGCTAATGAAGGAATTTAGCCGAAACGTTGGATTTAAAATTTATTAAAGTTTATAAGATTGATATGCTGAAAGTTATTTATTACTTTTTTATAATTATAAAAGCAGCATATATAAAAAAGTGGAATAAATATATCTGAATTGATTATGCCGAATCTGGGTAATTTACAAATTCCACGAACATTTAGACATAGTTTTAATCCATTTGTCAAAGTTCGCTTAAAATTAACAAAACTTTTGCTAGATATAAATTTCTTAAAGAAATGCCAGAAGAGTGCCATTATTCCTAATTTCTTACGAATACGCAATGTGTTCATGGAAAAGAACCTCCCTCATTTAGTAACTAAAAATGGATTAGTGAATTTAAAACAGGCTATAAAGTACAAATATTCGCAGATCAATCATGTTCAATCTGAAGCCTATTATCTCTACTTGGAATTAAGCAAACAAATCCCTAATGAATTCTTCGATATTTTAATGGGGAGATTGGTATATAATATTCAAAGGACTAAAGAGTTAAAACAAGAAAATTTAGATCGAAAATATAGTATACTGCAGCGCAAGCAAAAAGGATTTGATCACACCCAAGATACGATTCATTATCCATATTTAAATTTAACTAAACACAAATTTTCACAAGAAGAAGATGAATTGTTGGGACGAGGCCCGAAGTTTGTTCCGCAATATAATATTAATTATCAAGGTTATATATCCGAACTGGAAGATGCTATTTTAAGCACTGATGAAAATCAACGTGATGAATTGAGATCTCTAATTTACGGTAAATTATATCGTTCTAATAAGCAAAAAACATCTAACAAAGTTGATAAAAATACTCTTAAAATTATTCAAAACTTAAAAAATAATCCAGATATAATAGTTGTTGAATCTGATAAAACCAAGAAATTTGTTGTTTTAGAAACTACTCAATATATTAATCTTATGAAGGAATCTATAGAAAAGATGGATTGTGTACGGATTGAAAAAGATCCTACTACTAATTTGAAATACAAAGTTAAAAATTTAATTAAGAAGCATAATTGGCCCGATAATATGAAAAAAGTCATTAAAGAAAATCTTTTTGCTTTTCCTCCTCAGCTAATTGGTAAATATAAAGATCATAAAGAAATACCTTCAGTTAGACCCATTGTGGCGAAATATTCCAGCCCTACATATTTTATTGAGAAAGCTTTAGTTCCTGTACTAAAGAGCTTACTTCCTGAATCTACTTATTCAATTTCTGATCCGGCTAAATTTTTAGATGATCTATTTGAACAGAATATACAGCTGCATGATTCCCTTGCTAGTTTAGATATTGTGAACTTGTTTCCCTCAATAGATTTGGACTGTGTTTTTCATATAATAAGTAATAGACTCAATTTATCTACTGAATATTCTCAATCTGAAAAAACTGCTATTAAAGAAGCCTTGAAATTGGTAATATATAATAATTATTTTAAATTTAACGATAATATCTATAAACAACTTAACGGAGCACCTATGGGCTCAGCTATATCTGGACTTTTAGCTGAGTTTGAATTAAGAGATTTTGAGAATAATTTTGTTCAAAAAAATATGCATTGTATTAAATTGTGGAAAAGATTTGTAGATGATGTTTTTATAATTTGGCAAGATCCATCTAGTTCCCCTAAGGATTTTTTAGATATAATCAATAACGTAAAACCTAACCTTCAATATACTTTAGAAACTGAAAATAACGATAATATTTTAACCTTTTTGGATATTAAAATTAAACGATTTAATCAATATGTTGAAACTTCTGTTTATAGAAAGCCCAATATTATTCCATATACTTTTCATAGCAATTATCCTTTACCCTGGTCCTATAAAATAGCTAATTTTAGATTTCTGATTAAACGTGCTTTTAGTCATAGTTCTACCCTTGAGGCCTTAGACCATGAAATCGATTTTATTTATAATTTGGCTATTAATTATGGTTATAAAATAAAGACTATAAATAAATTAATTTATAAAATTATGTCCCCTCCCCCTCCTTCTTCATCTTCTAATGATAATAAATCTTCTAATAGTAAGTTTAAGAAAATTCAATATTTGCCATCTCTTCATGAAGGAATTTCTAAATTATTTAAACATAAAAAAGTTAATTTGGTTGCTAAAGCTCCTTTAAAATTAAATTCATTAATTTCTAAAAAACTTGATCCTCCTCCCCCCAAATTAAAATCTGGTGTTTATGAAATCCCATATAAAGTTGATAATAAAACTAACTACTATATAGGTATGACCAATAGACCTTTTTGTGATAGAATGAAGGAGCATATTGCAGATTTAAAATATAATAGACCCAACACAGCTTTTTCTAGAAATTATAATACTTATCCCATTGACCCCGATTTTGAAAATGCCAAAATAATTTACAATACTGACAATAGAAACCAAGCACTTCTTTATGAATCATTCGAAATTATTAAAAGAAAATCAGAAATTTGTAACGATTCCTTATCCGTAAACCCCCCCTCAATTTGGCTTCATTTCTTGGGCTTAAATTAATTTATGGTTACCCTGCTTTAAGTTAGTTCTGGCAACCCCGCAATTTTGATATTTTTAACCTTTGCTTTAGTTGCTCTTTATCCTTGTCTTGTGGTGATCATGTTTCATGTTCCTTTGAGTGTCTTAGCATATTTTTAAAAATGTATATAGTATATTTTTACAATTTGTGTAATCATCTGTTAAATGTTTTGAAGTTGTAATTGTGGTATCATGTACTTAAATTTTCTATGTTTATGTGTTTTTAACATCATTTTTCCCTGAGGAAGGCTAATGAAGGAATTTAGCCGAAACGTTGGATTTAAAATTTATTAAAGTTTATAAGATTGATATGCTGAAAGTTATTTATTACTTTTTTATAATCCATAGAGTTTACACTAGAGTAGAGAATAGAGTTATAGAGAAAGGAAATTTATTTTACCAGGCCAAGAAACCTTCCCTCTTTACTGCGATTCATCAACAGGTAATACAAGACCATATATTCCTCCATCCATCGTAATTTTTTTTTTTTTTTACTTTTCATAATACAACTAAATTAATAAAGTCCCGATTTATCTGAGCCTCTATTAATAAAAATTTTAATACTTGGTCGAGACAATGTACTTAATGTCAAAACGCTAAAGTCAGCCGACATTTTAAAACCCCATTAAGTTCTTTTTTCGACCAAACTAACAGATTTGATCATGTGCACCTAGACATTGTTGGGCCCCTAACCCCTTCTCGAGCAAATTCTTACTGTTTCAGTATGATTCGCAGATTCATTCGATGGCTTGAAGCAATTCCGATTTCAAACAACAGCAGAACTTTTTTTACGTTCATTACATTACAAAGTTTGGTTGTCTATCCCGCATCCCAACCGACTAGGGATGCTAATTAGAAAGTGCTTTGTTTCAGTCCTTGTCTCAATTTTCGGGAATCAGAAGAATTCGTTCCTCAACTTATCATTCGCAAGCGATCGGAATGATTGAGGAATTGCATCGTCCTTTTAAAACTGCCCTAGAATCCTATAACACAAATCAGTGGGTTATAAGTTTGCTTAAAATTTTACTAAGGCCCTGTGTTGTTTATAAAGAAGACAACTACAGCAGAATTGGTTTACGAAACCAGCCTCCGACAACCGGGAGAACTTTTTGACCCCACGCCAACAGAAACCTCGCCACGGCAATTTGTAGAGGAACATTTCAGCAATATCAGACCATTACCGGTTTCAAATCACGGAAATAAACCAATTTTCATCCCCCACACCTACAAGACTGTTACCATGTGTTCTTAAGACACGATAGTGTGAAAACATTGCTTCAAAATCCGTTCGATGGACATTTTAACGTGTTAAAAAAGACGAAAAAAATTTTGTAATTGGTGATAATGGAGGGAAATGTACAGTGTCATTAGATAGACTTAAGCCTGCTTCCTTTCAGCCGTCACTGTTAAAGACAATACCACTGGAAAAACTCAGACTCCTATTGTTACCCGTTCAGGACGAAATGTCCATTTTCCAAAACGTTTTCTCGCGTTAAATGTGAAAACTGCGGGGGGAGTGTGAAGCTGCATTTATTCGAATTATAAAAATATTATTATTGTGTGTATCCTTGTTAAGTAGCAATGATAACTACGTTACCATGGTAATAAGACTATTATACTTGTTTTTTAGAGTGCTAATAAATGTTTGATGCATGTTTTGTTAGGTAGTGATATGCTGATTTATTTTACATATAAAAAATACAGGGTGTTTATAAAGTCCTGGTTCCATTTTGATGCTTAATAACTCATAAAATAATAAAGATAGATTAAAATTAATAACATAAATGATTAGATAGACTCAAAAAGTTTCATGACCATTGTCAATGAACTTCCACGTGTGCCCCCTTCGTCGCACGGAGAATATCAAGTCGATAGCCAATTTCACGCCAGGTAGCGGCAAGCATGTCGGCATCCACAGAGGCTATTGCGGTTGTAATTCTGACTTTTAGGTCATCAATGTTCAACACTCTCCTCCTGTAAACATTGTCCTTTACAAATCCCCAAAGGAAAAAGTCCAACGGCGTTATATCAGGTAATCTGGGTGGCCAAGGAATTGGACCTCCTCGCCCAATCCATCTTCCTGGAAAATGGTCATTCAAAGACCTACGAACGATGGTACCCCAATGAGGTGGTGCACCATCTTGTTGCAAAAAGACATGTGGCTGAAGCTCTTCTAGTTGTGGAAATACGAAGTTTTCCAACATGTCTAAGTATACGACTGATGAGACCGTCTTTTCTGTAAAAAAGAAAGGTCCAATGACTCGGTCGTGCATTAGTCCAAAGTAAGTAAACATAAACATCAAAAGTGAACATAACATTGCAATAGTTGCCAAAAACCAAAGAGAGAAAAATGCAATTAATAAGCAGACGATATTTAGAAAAGTACAGATATTTAGACTGGAAAATGAAATTATCTGAAATTAACCACACGCGCAGACGATATTTACAAAAGTAAAGATATTCAAACCTGAAAAGAAAATATATGAGTTATTCCATCAATAAATGCCATAAGTTTGTTTATATCTTCATTATTTTATGAGTTATTAAACATCAAAATGGGTCCGGGACTTTATAAACACACTGAATAATAAGAAATATGATATCCTACAAGAAGATTTAGGATATTTGAGTGTGGGAGGGGATGGTGAGATATTGCTAATTGATTTTTTTTGTTTTAATTACTATTATTATTTAAAACATGGAAAAAAATAAAAATAAATGAAAATAAAATACTCTATGTTCTTATCAAGTATTTCTTGTTCGCCAACAAATACAGTGGTACGACATGAAGTTTCATTTTTATATGTTTTTAGTAGTCATTGAAGGCCTATATCTTAATTTACCAACTTTAAAATTAGAGAAAATGTTAGTGTGATAATGCTCTTTCGTCAACTTTATTTTTTATGTAAGGGGGCATCTTATTTGTAGTCGGAGCATTCCAAAGTCAATAATATTCTACAGAGAAATAATCCCCATTATAACTCACTAACTAATACATATTTTTAAATTACGTTTTCATATTAAAAAACTTCATAATTATTAGATTTGTTATCTTTTCTAAACAATGATATATATATATATATATATATATTTCTTTTTTAAATGCGGTGCAAGGCAAAATTTTACTTAATGAAAGTTTGCATCCTTTAAACGGCTTCTAAGACAGCCAACTTACAATCGCTGTTATGGATTATCATATAGGGACATTGAAAATTCACTCATCTATCCAATATTTCCTGTATCGCAATTTTCTGATTCTGTATCGAAAATTTAAGTGTTACCCTCTTATTATAACTGTAAGCTTTTCAAAACATTTTTTAACTCAAAACTTTATGATGTATTTATAATTTATATTAAGTAGCTAAATTCACAGTAGTTGTCTAAAATAATATGAACAACTATGCAATGTTAGATTAAATGCTTGAACTCATAACTGAAAAGCACACCAAATGAACACAAATATGTGCATGAAATTAATATTGGTGCAGCTTCCTTTTGAGACTTTTAGCGCTAAATAGATAAAACAATAATACTATATATATGAAGTATTTTTGTTTCGGTCAAAAATCGATGTGCGATGTATACGTATGTGCGCGCATGCAAACATTATATGTCAAAAGTAATAGTTATTTTCGATTTTAGAAGAGATTTTTCTTTTGATAAAAATACTTAACAAAACGAACTTCAGTTTGGTTCATTAAAAAAATATAACAAAAACTGAGTTTCGAAAACTTAACCCCAAAACAACACCCTCTGTACCAGATATATGGGTAAGAGAAAGTAAAAAAAAAATCTAGTTTAGATATAAACACCAATTCTAGAGAAAATTTATAAGGAAAATTAAATTGAATGAAAAACAAAATATTATTATTATGTAGCATTTAGATTGAAGAACGATTCACGAATTTGTATAAAACGTTTAGGTAAATTTATCAGGTGTGCATTTTCAGTAAATATCTAATATGTATGTTCGCTAAAAGTTTCTTATCTGAAATTACTATTTTAAGAAATATATATTTTCTTAATTCTTAGATATACAAAAATATTTCTTCTTTAAAAACGAATACTGAGGTGAGTTTTACTTAAGTATGCCAAGTATCATTCTGCCATTTACAAATTATTAAAATTCACTTATAATAAAATTGATATCACTTATTACACAATTCATTTTAATACAGATTAAGAAATTTTTAAATAGAATTGTTTAATTGTTTATTTAGTTATTTATTTATTTTTGCTTCAATAAAAGTAATATAAAAGCACCGTACCTGAAATAGGTTTACTTATAATATGCATTATAAGTATATATTGAAATGGTTTAAAAATATTTCTCATGTTGTTTGTAACAGGAAAGAATAATTCAGTAAAATATTTAAGGATTTTATTTTATAATTTTAATGTAAATATTTCTTAGAATTTATTTCCTAAAAAGCATTTCATTTATATATTTTGTGTTTCATTTTGCAAGCACAAAACTATATATGCGCAGAAAAATAAAAAATATACCAGGCATAATATACAACATATAAATTATTTTTCCACATGCAAGAATTAAATACTAAAGTTTTGTCAAAAAGTACTTTTTCAGTGAAAATGTTTGCCGATATTTAAACGTTTTACTAAGGAAGATGTAAATGCATAACATTTGTTTAGAAGATACGTAAAACTATGAACAGTGAAAAATTTATTTTATTTGTTGGTAATTGTATATTTCGATAATAGAGAGCGCTCTATTGGAGTTATTATCTATTTCAATGTACTAAAATTATATTTTCTCCTTAAACAGCAAATGACCTTTTATCGATATTTTTCAATAGGATAATCCTCTTTCCTAAATGAAGTGCAGAATCTGCTTTATAACATATTACCACAAGGGTGTATTGCTCGTATATCAACACTTGGCGTAGCTCTGTTAACTTGGCGCAAAAGATACAGAGTGGTTATAATCAAAGTGACCCTATATAGACCCCTATAGAACCCAATCAGCCTATCGGATTTTGATGAAAATTGGTATATGTGTTAATGGGCCAAGGAAAAACGATTTCTGTAATTAAAAAAAAATCTAATTTTGACCACCATGAGGAGTTGTAGCGTTTAAAGGACAAATATATATATATATATATATATATATATATGTGTGTGTGTGTGTGTGTGTGTGTGTGTGTGTGTGTGTGTGTGTGTGTGTCTGTGTGTCACAATCATTAAAATTTATTCAATTACAGATTGTGCTCAAGGTGTGCTACATTGATATCAATTGCGAGTTGAAAGCGCATTATATAGCGTGTTCAAAGGTAGCGCAAAGAAATTCACCAGGGATTTCAGCATCATTGCGTATAATGCTGGCTTTTAATTGAGGTAAAGTCCTAATTCCTCTTCTATAAACACGGTCTTTTAGGAATCCCCACAACTAGAAATCATAGGTATTTAAGTCGAGTGAACGAGGAGGCCAGGCATCCAGAAAACCCTTTGGAAATTAAACGATTCTCTCCAAAGTTAGCACGAAACAATTCTTTGACTTGGCGTTCAATGTGAAGAGTTGCTCCATCTTGCATGAAGACAGTGGTCTGCAAACATTGCCGTTCCTCTAAAAGAGATATGACATACTGTCGCAGGAGTTTACTGTACCGTGAACTCGTGACAGAACACCTTTTAGAACCTTAAGAAATGAGAATTGAAAAATAAAAACAAAGGTCCAAGGATAACATTCTCAGTTTAATCCACACCATAAAGTCGCGTAATCAGAATGCATTGGTTGTTGGTGCAAGACATTAGGAGGTGAAGCACACCATATGCGATAATTTTGATTATTCATAACTCTCTCTAAAGAAAAATGCGCCTCATCTTACCATACAAATTTCCAAGACTTTAACATCCATTCTCGCGAAAAATCGGAAAGGATATTCTGAGTGTGTTTGTTTGTCTTCAGGTTGCAGCACTTGCACTATGTGGATCTTGTCCGGATAACATTTTAAAATGGATCGCAGAGCATTTCATACTGATGATCAAGGAATCTCCAACTCATCTATCACCGATCGAGCACTTGCTAAGAATAGCGAAAACTGGAGGCTCTTTTAACCACAACAGTAGTGACTTCTTCGTCTGTTTCAGACGCAATCGGTTTCCGCCCTCTTCCTGGCAGCACAACCAAGTCTCATGTCTGTTCAAATTTTCTAATTATCTTCTTCACAAGGTCTTAGACATAGGGTGTTTTCGCAATCCCTTTAAACGACGATATTAACTCAGTGCAGCTAGAGTATTGCTGCTATTCTGTTAAAATAGTTTTACCAGTAACGCTCTATCTTTCTTCTGTAAAGGTGTGATTAACGATGACAAAGACACGCAGAATGAATTTTTGGCTTTGACTGCAACTCTCTTTATAGTAGGTTTGTCTAATTTAGACAAAGAAACTCTAAACAGTACCATCTGGTGGTGAAATTTTAAACTATTTTTTATTGCAGAAATCGTTTCCCTATAGTCTATATAACGTCTGTAACAAATTTCATCAAAATCCGATAGGCAGAACGGGTTCTAGAGGGGTCTGAATAGTATCACTTTAATTATAACCACCCTGAACTTGGATATCCTCCTGCGCGATTTTTTTGTGTACGTATGCCCGTGTTAGGAGCGTCTGTAGTGACCGTTTGTATGTTTCTATGTCCATATGCATCCATACCCAATGGTCATGACTTATTTGAAAACCCTTATCAAAGCTGTTTCCACGAACATAATTACAGGATTACTACATAAAAATTGTCAACGAATATCTATTAGAACAGAAATTTATCAACAGCGTTTATAATTAAGCATAATATTTTATATGAATATCTTATAATTGTTCGCTTTAAGGTAGTTCTCACCAATTATCTAAATATTATTGCTATTATTATTATTGGTATAAGTTAACTGCATACCTTATTTATTTTCTCCAATTATGCAGAACGATACAAAATAAATTAAAAATTGAGATTTTATTGTTCTATTTAGCTTTTATTAAATGAATTAGATACATTTTTTACATTTGACATTTAGATGAAATACAAATAAATATGTTTTAACATTAACCTGGATATAATAATACATGCAGCGTTTAATTATGTCAAAAAGACCGCAGAACAACAAAGTCTACTTTTCTTGTTCTAAAGGAACACACTTAAAGGAAATGACAAACAACCACTTAGGTAACACAAATACCTTTTGTTTCGTTTTGTAAAGCTTTTGAATAAATAATTAATTTTAATTGGAGCATAAGAGAGGCTAATAAGTTTTTTCCCTTTTGCGTATCTAAAGTTTTCTCATTATCTCTCAAACAATAGCAACAATGAAATTCTTATGTAATTATAATAAAAAACTTTTATTGTCATTATTATTTGAAAGATGTATAGTCATGATAAGATATTTACATTCTTTATATGTGTAGTTAGACGCACGAAATTTTTTTAATGTAATTTTTAAAGCTATTGTTGTGTGTTTATATAATTTTATTTTAAATTTAAAATACCCATTCAAAGAACTTCTTTTTTAATTATTGCAGTTACGTAGGTCGTAATTTGTAATAAAAAAAAAAAAAAAAAAAAAAAAAAAACGAAAAAATATACAAATTCTTACGTTACATTGCGGTTACTAAATTCAATACTATTTCAACAAGCTGATTAAATTACTAAATGGTCAGATATTAATCCTATTATCGTTGTAAAGATCGTAAAATGTAAAACAAATAAAAATTTAATCAAAACTATAATTAAAACAAAATAAAAAGAGATTAAAACAAACTTGAACATATGTTGTTCTATCTGAAGTTTATTAAATACAGACAGATACCTCTTTAAAGAACTAATTCCTATTTTACAAACGTTTCGATTCAAGTGAAACTCTATTAATATTTTCTTTATAAAATAACTTCTAAATAGTGAAGTATAATTCCATATTTGTGGAAAACGATTTTTTTCTCTCTTCTATTTCGCAAAATATCTCCTTTATTTCTACATATTTTATGGCACTTACTAACTAAACTTAGGTTTTTCAAGAACTATTCTAAAACACAGACCTCGTAATCTCTAAACGAATCGTGTATTTTGGACAGTGTGAAAAACATTAACAGTAACGTAAAATATTGCGATTAAGATATAAATTCAATACATCATGATGCTGATATCAACAAACTGTCGCAGGGTAATATATTAAAATACTTTGTAATTAATTTGAATGATGATTAGGTTTTTGAAACCATTACGGCTGAACTTTTTAAAGTATTGCAGAGACGTAAGAGCCATGAATGAAAATACTTTTAGAACAAAAGAATCAAACGAATTAACGGAGTTTTTCGGAAATAAAAATGAAGGATGCAAATGAAACGTGCTGCGCCACTATGCATACAGCACACTAGCTTCCATATGCATTGCAAATATATCGCACCGTCATTCACGTACACCGTCATTCACGTACCGTCATTCTTTGTACTTTGAAAAGTACGCCCCTGCAATAACGTTTTGCGATATTGTTATAAATCCTGTCATGTGGTTATTTTGGGCTGTGAAAATTTCCTCCCTGCTCAGCTATACTAATAGTAAAAGTCCCATGGATGTACCTGTTCAGATTGAGGGCATTTTCACGTAACCTTGAGATGTTGTGTTATGTGGAGCAGTGGGACGTGTCTGTGATGCCATTAGTGCCCACTGTGTTGTGTTTTGCATGTTGCAGTGATGGAACTGTGCTGTAAGGGGATGAATATGATAATATCATAAAATATTGGAAGAATGAAACATCATTTAAACCGTAAATTGAAATAAAAAAAATACCTATTAAAAAATAAAAAATTATTATATGTCTTCAATGTAAAGCTGTTTCATTCTTCTTCTAAAATGCATTTGAATATTTATGTATTGAAAATAGAATATTTGCAATAAGTTAATATTAATTAGAAATTCAAAGCATAACATAATAGTTATATATGTCATATTTAGCGTTTATGTATTTAAATTATACCTTTATATAATTCATTTTATTGTATTATATACAGTTTATTGCATACCTTTACATAGTTACACCTTTATTAAACTTGGTAGTTTTGTCTGTTTAGGTTAAATCTTAGAGTCAAACCTTAACCCACTTGCACCAAACTGGTTTTCTTTAAAGTTTGCACACAAATTCGCAATCGATGACAATACGCATCCATTTAGAGGGATATGCCTCATCAGGTATAGGTTTCAGAGGGAAAGATCTGTCTGCATGTGAGAAATTTGCGATTCAATTTTAATCCCCATTTCGCTGAAATATTAAACGCAAGTCCATAGTTGATGACAAGACAATACGCTAGTACTTAAAAGAATCTATCTTCACAGAGGCATGATCGAGGGACAAAAATATGCCGAACTATGATAAATCATGCGACTAATGTTAGAAAAATTTCTGATGATCCGATATTACTTAAGCTTTAGATGTGAGTCTGCAACAGCACAGTAAGTATTTTCTTGGGTTTGTCTCACACAGTATAGGCTCAAGGCACAAAAATCAGTCTATCTGTCTTAAAATTTGTGATTCAGATTTAATGCACTGTACCAAACCGATTTTACTCAAATTATAAAAATACGTCAATAGTCGTTGATAATACAACACAGAAATATTTTCCTTATTAAGAGTACTATCTCGTCAGAGGAAGGCTTTCGGAGGAAAACCAGCCTGCCTCAGTCAAATCTTGCTATTAATTTTTAATAATTATAAGATTTAAAAAAAAAAAAAAAAAAAAAAAAAAAAAAAAACTTTTTATATACCATGTTTTTAAATTTTCTGTTGAATCACAGCTATAGAACTATATTAGCACTTTATCAATGTGTATAAAATATATAAAGTGATAATGACATAAATTTTTGTGAGATGTTTAATTTATATTTTTATATTTTTTTAATGTCCACGTTTAATTAAACGTATTTATTTTTATCCCGTAAAAAATGAACTTTTTTATTTTTAATTTTTTTTTTTTTTTTATTGGCAACAATTAAATTATAACTAATCTTCAAAGGACTAATTTTAAAGCTATTAGGAGGTTATTATTTTCATATTTTAATTAATTAAAAGAAAACTAATCAAAAATTCAAAAATCGGGCTTCGCGGTATTACGTTGTCATTGTGTTCTGAGCTATTCTAAAATTTTCAAATGTCTAAGATAGTCGAGAAGCTAGTTAAAATCGATTGCAAGATTTGTACTGGAAAAACAAACAAACAAGAAAGCGAGGTAATAAAAACATGGTAAAATGTATTTATATTTTTATGATTATTTTAAATTTATGTGACATTATTATTCAGCTAAGTTTATACAGCATGCAATTTTGATTTTAAAATATAATTGTCTTTATAATAGGGCAAATCAGTGCTCTGAATTATTTGTATTATTCTTTAACACCTTCCCCATTTTTTTTTTTTTTTTTTTTTTTTTATATACTTTAAACCTTATGTTCAGTTCATTTAAGACTGAGTTCTTTTTCAGATTTCTTTTACTTGTCGTCAACGTTTAATAAAACCCAATGTTTTTTTTTTTTTTTTTTTTTTTTTTTTTTTTACTTTTTTTTTTTCAGTTGATTCAAGGTTTAGGTATCCCTTTTTAAATAATTTTCGTTTGCTAAATAATGCAGATGATTTTTTATTCAAACAAGATTTAAAAATTATTAATACAATATTCGCAGTTTATTGTGGATTAATATTATTTTAATATAATATTTGCAATTTTCTGCAATTTACTACAGTTTACTGCGGATAAATACAAATAATGAATCAGTAAAATTATTAAATATAATTTTTTATTTATAACTTATATTTATTTACATATATTGCTTTCAAATTAAAATCACTTCTGAATATCAATTTGAATTTGAATTCGATTTTTTTTTTTTTTTTTTTTTTTTTTTTTTTTTTTTTTAAGCATTCCCGGTGAATAAAACCTGTACAACAGCTGGTTAAGAGTGAATATCACTACTAAATGTTTGATATCTGTATTTAATCTGTATTTAATTTCTTCATGATTTATTGTGCCAACTTTATGTAAAGTCAGACGGCATGAGATAAGCATTTTCTCTGCAAATATATCAAAGTTTGGTAGCTAAAATAATTTTTGAAAAATTAGAATGATTCAAATAATAAATTTATACTCTAGTGACCTATTTTCTAAATAAAGCTTTGTTTTCTGTACTATGCAGGGCCACTAAGTTATGTTCATTTCGCTTTTTTTTTTTTTTTTTTTTTTCAATCCAATTATATAAATTTATTTGATTTGTTGTTGATTACAACCATTATATTAATAATAAATGACATTTCTTAAAGTACCAAAAAATTGTACACAATATTATTAATAGAGATTATAGATATTATTATCAACAGAGATTATTATTAATAGAAAATATTATTATTATTATAGATATTTTTAAAATTTGTTTAAAGCTTTATAGGAGTTCTGAAAATTACTGAATAAAATTGTATTTAAGTTGCAATGTTGCTTTAATGCTTTAAAATGAACTTTTTTTAAAATTAAAACAGTTTAAAATACATCTGATCAAATTTAAAATTTAATGTTAAAGATTTTTTTCTTCTTTTTTTTTTTTTTTTTTTTTTTTTTTTAGATTAAAATAATTAAAAATTTTTATAATGATGTGTGAATAAAAATTAATGCAAAAGATTTAAAAATTAATTATATTTATTCTTTAGTATGTTTATGTAATCATATTTTTCTGGTTCAAGAGTACTGAGGTAATATTTTATCGAACAATTATTTTCTATTATGTTTCATTTTTATTTTATTTTATTTTTAAGATTTTTATTTTATTTTCTATATTTTACGTACTATTTTTAATCATAATAATTATTTTTAATATTTAAATAAAGTAAAGATCTTTTCTAAAATAATTTGGAAAAATTCATTGTATCAGTCATATTAAAACCCCTGCAAATATTGCAAGAAACCTTTCTTAAAATAATGCTATTTAAAAATTTATGACAAAAAATACTGTATTTTTTCTATCCACATTATACGTGTTTTATTTTAAATACTTGTTGTACTCATTCTCTTGATGATTAATTTTACAAGGAAAACCTTTCTAAAAAATTTAAATAGCTATTGAAGTAGTGCAGAAGTAATTTCTAATTTCTTAATACGTGACATTTACATTTGAAGAAAAGGTTACACTCTAGATCAAATTACATGTATTTAATTCAATTTTGTTTTAAAAAAAAGCAAATGAACAAGTTCAAATTCTCTTTATTCATCATTGATAATAATTATTTTTAAAAGGTATATTCTTTAATTGTTAAGAATCAATTAAAAAATGAAATTCATTTATATATTTTCTGTCTTTATTAGTTAAAATATTTAAAAAAAGAAATCTCTTGAATAAAACAGATTTTTGACCACTTTTCTAGAAGGAACTTTAAAATGATGGGAGACTGAGTCTGAGGTTGAAGGTTTTACGTCGCACGATAGCCAATTGATGACGATCTGGCACTCAACCAAAAAAAAAAAGTCCGGAAACATGTCATTAGAATTTTGATCCTCTAGAGAAGGGATAGCTTCCCAGCTTCGGAACCCCGGGGGTATTTTAAGAAGGGTATTAAAACAATAGTTTGTTTGGTTCTAGGGTTTAAGGCCGATTGACTACGCTAGGGTCCTAGGCCTATATATGGAATGCTCTCCGTGGGACTCTTTCTAAGGGGTTCTAGCCCGTATTTACGTGAGTTTTGGAGAAAACAATCCAGCCACTCATGATTTGTGTATCGTCTGTGTACATCGGGAAATATCTGGTCAATAAGAGCATCTTGAGAATCAATGATTGTGCAGAAATCGGTCGGTAATTTTATGCATCCAGTTTCATCTGTAGTAACTTTTCCATCGCCGATATCTAACAATTGTTTTGAGAATTTTTCAGCGGATGGATCTTGAAGCATTTGAACGCGCATATTTACTTTCATTTGTACTTTTTCAACATTAAGCCAGAATGACGATGATTTTAAGCACGCGTTGATCTCATCAGCGTATGTTGAACGCGGAATAACGGGAAGACCTGAAAAGAGTAACAGAGTGCCGCCAAATAGTTTGTCGTTGTTTTTTATATTTTTCAATGTCCTGTTCGATGCCTCAATCGAATGTTTGTGTGCCATAGTGCATTCATCCCAGATAAGAATATTGAACTATTTCAGCACTGTGGTCATGCACGATTGTTTTTTTATGTTGCACACTGCGTCTGGGTTATTTTGAATATTTAGTGGCAGTTTAAATAATGAATGAGCTGTTCTGCCTCCATCCAATAAAGTTGCCGCAATGCCAGATGATGCAACAGCCAATGCGATGCCATTATTTGATCGTATTTCGGCGAGAATTAGCGAAATGAGGAATGTTTTGCCAGTTCCACCTGGTGCACCCCCGAAAAAAAAAAGAATCCACCTTGTCCTGCCAAAACTGCGAGCATGATGCGGTCGTAAATGGTTCTTTGTTCTTCATTCATTAGTGGGACATTGCGAGCAACAATCACTGCCATTTCTACAGTATTGTATTGTAGTTCACGATTCAATTCAGTGCTTATTAAATCAGATGCATTTCGATTTGTTGAATGCATACCGAAATGACTGAGTGATAAGTTGGCAATGATAATGCAAAGATCTTCAATAGCAATCAATGCTTCATTGTACATAGCGTCACTGAATACTATCGTTAGATCGTTGCACCGTGAACGATGTTGATGCAATATATCATCAGTCATTGAATCTTTATGATTATCCCATAATGTCTCTGCTCGGGCCGGGAAACATGTAGTCAACACTATAGCGAATAGTAGACGAATTTGTTTTGCTGTACAGTTCAGTCCTACTTCAGCAAGCATACACTCCCACTGGTTGTCGTCTTCCAGCAAGCCGAGTGCAAGGCATGCATCTTTATACGTTGGATACTGTTGTCCATTCACTTTACGTAAATCTTGAAATGACAAAGGGCCGATGACATTAACCAATAACAGTCGAAAATAAAAGCACTCAGTCTGCCTTGGATTGACTGTAAATACTCGTCCCAAGGTGTTTGATTTGAATAAACCGGGACATGCATCAATCTGCGTGCCTTGCTTGCGGGGCATCCATTTTTTTGTTGGAGCCCATGTGAAATAGCGTGGTACTTCTGAATAGAGTAATGTCCGTGCAAAAGCACCAAAAGCATCCGCACGATTACACAATTCAAAAAATTCGGTGAGTGTAGTTTTTGGTGGATTTATAGCACGATCAATCGCTGTCTCGCTCGTGAAATATACGCGCTGGCCATTTTCAAGATGGACGGCTAAATGAAGAACTGCTGGATCCCGTTCATGAATTGGGAAACCAAAGATACGCCAAACAGCTTCATTGGAGCTGACGTACCGGTCAATTTAATAAAGTGTTATTTCATCGTTGTTATTCACCGGAGGAGCATTCACATTGGTATTTTCAACTCGAAATACAGCCATATCACTGTCTTTATTCACATACTTGCAAATGTATTTGATGCTCTTCACTGAACTGCAGAACTGAACATTAATATGAGCATTGAATGTTTTGCTCAGCAGAGGCGAATATGGGACCACCCAACGGTTATCAATGTCAATATCTATGTTGTTGACATAGACGACCGCCATAGATGATAAGATTGTCCGCCATTATCGGGATTTCTTCGACGATATATTGGATATCCGTCAACATTTGTGATCGTGAAATTTTTCGGAAAACTTTTAGTACATTTTCCATCTGCACAAATAATAATGGCCTAAAAATTCATTTTTCATTTTAACATAAAATATCTCCGTCGGATATTGACGAATTTTTTAAAAGAATATACCATTTTAACTAATTTTAACATTTTAAGAATATTAACGTTGAAAAAATATTTTAAACACTTACGGTTAAAAATTCATTTTTTATTTAAACATTAAATAAATTCTGACATCGCGTTTACGATTCTAAAATATTAAGTTTGAAAAAATATTTTAAACACTTCGTAAGATACGGTTACGATACTAAAAATATTAATTTTGAAAAAATATTTTAAACACTTCGTAAGATACGGTTAAAAATTCATTTTTCATTTCAACATTAAATAAATTCTGACATCGTGTTTACGACAACTCACGCGATCTAGGTGGAAAAGTTGTTGAAACTGTTGGTTAAAAATTAATTAAGAAAGAACTAATTAAGTTACAACTTTCATTTGTAAATCTAAACCATTCTCGAATCCACCTGAAGACACACAAAAAATTTCATTAAACTCAGTCCAGCCGTTTAGGAGGAGTTCAGTGACATACACACGCACAAAAGAAATATATATATAAAGATATATATATATATTTTTTTTTCTTTTTAACTTTTCTTTTTACCACATATGATAATGAATCCGTATACTATATAACTAAATGCATCGAAATTTCCAAAACAATTGCATTTAATGTAAATTAAAAAATAATAATAATTTTCCTATAAAATGATCTAATTAGAGAAATGTCGACAGTTTTACTTTTTTAATTTACTTTTGTTATGTTACTGAACTGAGTCCGCGTGCTTAAATATTACTTGTATATTATTTTTTATCCTCGCACATTTTATTGTCACTATCGTATCGTTTCTACAAAATATAATATAATTCTACAAAATATATAACAAAATATATTAAAGTTTTTTTTTTTTTTTTTTTTTTTTTTTTGGTCCACGTTAGATAAATATTATATTGATTATTATATTTTAAATTATTATATTTTATATTTAAACTTCCTGCATATTATTTACCAATTTCAAGAAATATGATAACATTAATATCTTTCATTCTTGAATATTTATATTCATTAAACATTCCATTACCAACTATTCGGAAAAATTAATATGATATAATTAAAGTTTTTTTTTTTTTTTTTCGTTCTTGAAAGATATAATTGTTTAAATTTCTAAATAATTCTATAAATTTCTGTTTTAGGCTGGACAAAAATTTAATACTACAGTCCAAGCAATAGACCAGGTTGAACAAAATCATGGTAAAAGTTTTCCCCCTCTTTGGTACTATAGTACAAAATTTCAATTAAATCGAGCATCAAATCATGGTATTTTATTTCATTATCTTATGATTGCAACTATTTTGTACTGTATTTTGCTTCAACCTAGTACCAAAATTTTTAACTGTGCCACCGAATTATGTAACAATATTAAATAATAATCAAATTAAGGTAAAAGTTTTCTCTATCTTAAGATTTCAACTACTATAGTACCAAATTTGGGTTAAATCAAGCACCAAATCATGGTAAATGATTTCACCATCTTAGTTGCAAATTTTGGTTCAACCTAGTACAACAGTTTTTACCGTGTACCAACAGATTATGTAACAAAATTTTAAATGGTAGCTGAGTATTAGTAAATTATTTAACGAAAAAACTAAAAATGCTATAGTTCCACGTAACATGTGTAAGAAATGTGCGTAACTTAATATCTAATATGCAATATTAATCTTCTTCAAAAGATTTTTTTTTTTTTTTTTTTTTTTTTTTTAAATGTTTCTCTTTATTGATATCGGAATTTAAAAAAATAATATATTTATTATTTAATATACAGGGTGCATAGGAAAGTCCCTTTAACCTGAAAATACTTGCGAACGGAGAGTGCTGCAGCCACGAAAGTGAGGTAACGATATAGTAAAGTGACTATGCCCGACCTAATGCAAACGACAGCAGTGCCCCTTGTTGCAAAATTT